>JAWQRO010000276.1:0-44911 GCA_033557835.1 Helochares maculicollis
TGGACGGGTTGGAGAGGTGGGAGCATCGCTGGGAAAAGTGTATAGATGTAAAAGGAGATTATATAGAAAAATAAAAATGAATTTGAAAAAAAAATACTTGTTTTATTGTTAGGTCGGAAACTTTTCAGACAACCCTCGTATATATACTCTTAACTAGTATGCAATATAGAACGCTTGTAAAAATCCTTTGAATTTTAAAATGTGAATTCATTATTAAAGGAAAGGTCCAATTTTTTAATATATACTCATAATTAAAAAATGAAATTTATGACGGTAAAGTCCCACTTCCGGTTTTCACATTCACACGGAACTAAAATTTATTATTGCTTTATTTTCCATGCCTGGCATTTTTGTAACATTTTTTGTAAGTGTTTATTCCAAAGACTACTAAAATTGGAATTTTCAAAATGATAAAAATAGCACTTACGGTGCTTCGATCATGCTGAAAATTTGTATCTGTCAGTTTTTTGTAACATTTGAAATGTGCACCAAATTTCAATCCGATAGCTTAGTTTTAAAGACTGCTTTACTTGGAACAGTTTCAAAACTGTGTAGGTAAACGGGTACTTCCGGTAGTCCTACATACCTTAAAAGTTGATACAGATTTAAGTTTTTGCGATAATAGCCGTATGCCTAATTTCATCACTCCACCTCAAACGGGCTGACCGCTTTCGTGTTTACATACACACAGACAACATGCCGAAAATGGTCAAAATGAATTCAGGGGCACTTAAAACGTGGAGATCCGTCAAAATCTCGAGATCTAATTTTTTCCTGATCCCAATACCTATGGGAATGTAAAAAACGACATTTTAGATTGCGCACCTGGTATATCAACAATTGGTTGTATCGAAAAGAAATCAATAATGATTGTACTCCTATGAAAGCTGAGCAATACGTGGTGCCCCGTTTTGCAAAATTAACCTCATAATAGGCTGAGGGGTGGTTTAATGGAGGTATCAGAACGTTAAACACCGTTTATGCTACAGATGGGAGAATTAAGATTAAGACTGTACCTTGAAATTAAAAAAATAGGTGTTTCGCCGTTTTAAAAAAATGTAATTAAATACGAGGGTTATGGGATAATAACTCATTTTTATAAAAGTGCCTCTAATTGAAAAGCGACTGATTGTAGAAACGAGAAATTTGGTATGCGGATATATCTTTAAAAATAATCAGACACGCATTTTTTGTTTTACGATCGCTTAGTTCAGGGTGCATGAAGAGGTGTTTTTAATGAAAAAATTTACAAAAAGTCGCTGCTACAAGTGACGAAATTGAGATTTTAATGTCTCTCTCAAAGTAATGAACGACGAAATCGACTTATTTCTCATCCCTTGCAAGATGATCAGAAATTATGAAGGCTCTTAAAACACGATTATGGTGAGGAAGTAAAATTTGCTAAAATTAAATTTATAGTCTTCCTTACAATGACTGCAGATGCCTTTAAAGTAAGCAAAATATAAGTAGAAATAGAGTTAATAATTTATAACGATAATGTTTTCAGTATATGCAATTTGAAGTCTAATCATATCATAGCTGCAATAAAAATATAGTAAATTCATGCAAGCAAAGCTGCTGGTAATTGCTAGTGTAATGTAATGGAGGCGAAATTAAACAATTTTTAAGGTGCATGCGTTTGTTGTTGGTTATTCTACTATGAATTGTTTGTATAGAAGTGATTTTAAATTGGTTTGTGCATAGAGACACGAGGTGAGTCAGTCAGTCAAGGGCACGTGCCTCGACAGATGCACCTTGACGTCACTCGAGGGGAGCTAAAGGCCCATTATCTGAGTTGTAGTTGGTGAACTTCACGGGCAAATGGTTCCGTTTCAGCGTGGCAGTGCAATGCGTTCCGATGTCGTCACATTTAATACCCACTAAAATCATCCATGCCCTTTGTATCCCTGCTGCTTTTTCCAATTTTTAGGAGCTCTTCCCTTTCTAGTAAATTTCACTCGCTTTCCGTTCGCATCCCTACTTTGAAAAATCAAAATTAAATAGTCTAACCTGTCTCGCCATTTCTTTGCAAATAATGAAATTGGTGTTTACCACTCTTTCAAGTATGTAAAGAGCAGCTCCGCAAACTTTACTTGGTCCATTATTCGCGTATTTTATGCGAAAAACGAATTATTAAATTTCTTTATTATATACAATTATTTCATGAGCGCTTGGGGTTTCCCCCTCTGCTTTTATTTTATATTCTGTAATACATAAACCACTGAACTACGGAAGTAAATTGTTGAGCTTTTGCATCTAGCATATTTCGTATAGATTTGCATTTATTCTAATGTCCATATATTGCTGATAAAATTTGCTCATAATCTTCAATAATATTCTGCGATTTTACCATCAACAGGCGACAAATAAACAAAATTAATCAAATTAGGGCGTATTCTCAACAAATGCCAAACGACATTTGATTATAAATTCTGCATCTCGTAATCTGATGAAACCACCAGTCATCAAATCAACTCGCTCATAATCAGAGAACTCATTGGGTGTAAGGTTACCGATAAAAATTAGGCTTGAAATCCAGCTCCGTGAAACCTACCATTAAATATATTTTTTTAAATATTTCCATGCTTCATAAAATAGATCTCTGTTCTTTATTATAGAGGTGTTGACAAATCAATTCCTATTAGGGTGTATTGTAGCTGAGTCATGCGAATTCAGCTGCAAATCATACGGTCAAACATGTCCTCAGTAATACTCACCCATACGTATTTTGCTTTGTGTAGCATTCCATGTAAGAATTACTAAATACTTGCCTCGCCAATGATCTCATAATGTCAGAATGAATCTGATAGCTTCAATAGATTACACAAAAATCGAGTAAATAGATATCGCTAGCCATTAGTTTGTAGAAGAGGCCAAATCCTGGTTTGCTCTCACAGACAGAATGAAGTCCCCTTGAAGCACTGCACACAGGCAAAACAAGAAATGATGTCACATCCGATTTTGAATAATTTTGTTACCTGCATGTTCCGCTGCGGTGCAGAAACTTGTTTGGGCCAGGTATTCAAATATCGATCGTATACGTAGCAATTTCTAAACAATCAGGATGCCCTTTCATTTACATTGTCCAAAAGACGTTATGCATCCCTTCTGCGAACTACCCTGCTGATGGAGCGTTTGTGTTGGCTTTGAAAGCCCAACGTTACATTTTTGCTACGAATGGGTTGTCCGCAAAGGAATGTCGTTGTTTTATGAAAATGAAGCAGCACTCTTTTAAAACGAATAATTTTTTAAATTAATTAATACTTAAATTACAGGTCCATTATGACTAAATGCCCCTTTTTACCATTTATCTGGCAGCAGTAGGACTCTATGCGCATAAAAAATCTTGTTCTAAGCGGAAACGATTGACTTGAAGTCATGCCAAGCTAACATCTCATTTTTAATGAATACGCGCTTTCGAAATATTTGAGTCAGTTCACCCTCTTTACTCCCCACTATTTTTGGCGTAAAACATTATTGTAGACACCACAAATTTCTTTCCTTCAAGCCTTTCCTAACCTCCAGCACTTCCGGCGCTACGATGAAGCCAAAACTGTTTCTACTACTTATTTTAAGATGGGCGCACCATCTTGTATCCATCTTAAAATAAAAAGCAGAAACAACATTTATTTCGACCAATTTACTGTAAATGTATCAAAACTGTTAAGGCTAACAAAAAATTGTAACGTAAACGAAAATGAAAAATGCCTATACGGTCTCAATAGGCCATTTTCAGTGTCAATGCATTTCAATAGTAGTCTAAGCTTAGTAAAGGTGCAAAAATGCGAAATAATGGTATTTCTTCTAAGGAATCTTCACAAAGAACGCTAAGAAATTTCAAGATAGATACAGGTGCAACTTAAAACTCATGTACTTCCTAGAAGGGTTCTAAATGGGTGATTTACTGAGAACTACAGGTAAAATTTAACTGACACAATGACGAAATCATTGATATGAAAGTGAGAAATTAATTTTTAGAACACTTATCAAGAAAATTCAAAGCACAGTTTGGATTAAAAAATAACGGATTCAATACAGAAGCCGCAAGATAGAAGATTTAAACGCAAAGACGACACGATTAAAAATCCACGATAGCAGGATTTAATTTACTGAAAATATATCAAAACTGTTTAGGCTAACAAAAAATTGTAACGTAAACCAAAACCTAAACGAAAATGAAAAATGCCTATACTGTCTCAAAATGGGCCATTTTCAGTGTCAATGCATTTCAATAGTAATCTAAGCTTAGTAAATGTGCAAAAATGCGAAATAATGATATTTCCTCTAAGGAATCTCTTCACAAAGAACGCTAAGAAATTTCAAGATAGATACAGGTACAACTTAAAACTCATGTACTTCCTAGAAGGGTTCTAAATGGGTGATTTGCTAAGAACTGCAGGTAAAATTTAACTGACACAATGAAGAAATCATTGATATTGTACAGCAAGTGAGAAATTAATTTTTAGAACACTTATCAAGAAAATTTAAAGCACAGTTTGGATTAAAAAATAACGGATTCAATATAGAAGCCCCAAGATAGAAAATTTAAATGCAAAGACGACACGATTAAAAATCCACGATAACAGGATTAAAGAATTGCAACCCAACATGTGGGTTTCAGGGCGAAACTCGTGGAGACTAGAAAGAGATTATACAATCAAAAATCTGAGACTCCCAAATCAAATATTCATGGTTTAGGACGAAAAATCGGGGATTAGAGCATCAAAAACGAAGAATGGAGGAAAAACAAAATACTGGTGTTAAAAATTCAAAACTACGCAATTAAAATCAAAGATTAAAAGATTTCAAATATCAAGATTTTTTCCATGGAGGTAAAATCCAGGATTACAAGGCCAAAAACTAAAAATATTGAGAATCTAAGCTACAAAATATACGTAAAAAGAACGTATTTAAGAGATCAAGATTGTTTTAGTGTAGGTAAACAGCTACTTCCGGTAGGCCTACTAGTTCCAAAGCTCTACGATTTTATTATAGTAGGCGTACGTAAAATTTCAGTGCTTCATTTCTAACGGTTTGGATTATTTGCTCTTGTGGAATGAATTCAGAACCGTTTTTATCACGATGCTCTTTCGGTGCTTCACCTTCTTCAAAGGGCAAATCAGGAAAAACATTAGAAAAACGGCATTAACTTGACCAAGGGAAGTCCCTTGTAGGAAGTTCGCAATCAAAACTAAGCTCAATATTCTTGGCGTGGGTGGATCTATTTAGCATAGAGTAATTTAACACAAATTTAAACTAATTCGTTCATTACCATAATTTTAAAAAATTCATTGCATGGCGACTAAATTGAATGCACAAGCTGTACATTTTTCATCATCAATGTCACAAAAATTGTAGGTATTTGTTTAGCCCGGCCTGGTAATAATATGTTATTACGCGTAGATCTATAGTTTCATGAGTAATTCGTTCAACATGTTAAGTTGAAGTTCAACCATTAAACGCATTAGTTTTTATGTTCCCTATTTTCGAAGTTGAAAAAAAAAACGTTAGGCTTTACCGAAATTAATATATTTGTATTCTCTGCGTTTCGAGTTTTCATCGCAAAAATGGCAATTTCAATGCCTCCATTAGATTTTTATCAGCGTAATTTACAGAGTTAATAACTTTGTGTAGCTTTAATAGAGAATTGAAATTTCCTGTTAGTTGTAAGTATTAAGGTCATCGAGCATTCACAATTTTACAATTGTCGTCTTCATTATTTACTACCTCTGCCATGAAACTATTGTTGTATTTAACGCATTTTGCTGGGAGTAGGTGGCCATGAATGAAATGTCAGATATAGAACATGAAATGTTCTTTTGAACATTAGCGCTTTTATCTTAAGGCGAGTAAGTCATTGAGGTGCATATAATTAATTTCGCCCAATTCAATTCGATATTGGGGTCCGTTATAGTCATTTGATCTTTAAAAAAAAGATATGCAAGCGAAGGTTTCAGTTTCGCATCACATTCGTAAACTCCCATAATTGCAAATACGAATTCCCTGCCATCATTGATCCCCTACGTATCGGTGATTGAACTTTAAACATTTGAAAATTGATTTTACAAACACATTATGTAACGCATGATTGTATCACACCTCTTGGTTTGTGCAAATAAATCAATTAAATCCAGTCGGACTCTGTATCGAAGGAAGTGCAATTCAGAGGGTGAAGACAGTAATAACACGTATATTAAATTTTAGTTCGACGTCGCATTGATATCGATACAATTCAGCAAATAGTTCGATTTTGCAATAAGATTCGTTGGGTTTGCAACTTAATCGACAGAGGGATTTCTAGCTAATTAAAAATAATTTAGTGGCGTTCATAAAGCGGCTGTATTATCAGAAAGTCTACACGATAAACGCTGTTTATCAGGACAACCTTGACTCGTGATACCAGTTCAGGCATTTTACATTGCACTCATGTTCGTATGAACATATAAGCGTTATAAAATACTAGTTTCTACAAGTTTGAATTAATCACGTCTAGAGCCTTGTCAAATAGTATAGGGTAAAAAGTCTCTTTAGCCTTTTGGTGAGTCATTCATCTATCGATGGGGGAAAGCAACCAGAAGGGATGATTCAATCATGACCCTCTCGATTCTTATTTATGGCGGTGCAGATGCGTAACTAGGTGTATGACGTCACATTACACAACCACATCATCTCGGTACATAATTTGATCATTCATTAAAGCATACTAATGCTTGATAAGAAACGATAGACATTTTTCCAAATTCTATTCAATAATGCAAATAATCATGAGGATTTGTTGAAAAAAGTAATGAATGGATAATGCGATACGCAATCATAATTATTATAAAAATGTCCTCTTATCTTTATGGAAAGAATGGATTGTCGGGTAGTTTTCATCTACCATACACGTGTGTGGCCATGTTCATTAAGTGAATTTGTGCTCGTTTAACATAAATATTTCCGCTTTTCAGGCATCCAATATCTTGATCTCAGCAATGAATATCGAATTAAAAAGCAAATCTCTTCTAGGCAAAATTTCTAATCGTCACCACTACAACGCACAGCCATGGCGAATAGTAAGTCAGCATGAGATATACGGTGCATAAATTTAAACTCAATAGTAACGAAACTTTAATCTTTCATTTATACCGAAGAAGACCATCCTAAACGCTTGTCATAATTATGCAGACATGTGCATAACCTCGTAGAGAGGGTCCAGCATAGTGGTGTAGGTCGCGTTTAAGTCTGAACTTGTTGAACTTAAAAATCATTGCGCGCAGATTATATCTCATGCAAATCGTTAAAGCAGGGGTTTATGCCGATTTGTGTTTAATTCGTTTCCGTCTCATTCTTATCAGATACGGATACTTTTTTACGTTCTATGAAGAATATTTCAAGAAAAGTATTTATTTCGTCTAACGACTATCTATGAAAAAGGTGTTCCTAACAGAACGGTTTCTGTATAAATAGAAGCTATTATAGAAATTCGTTCTTTAACGCCAATTGCATTTAAATAGTTATACAATCTTTTTATTTTTCGTTTCATTTATTAATCGTTTAAGTTCCATCGAGTTTTAGCGAATTAGGAAAACCCTCTTCATGACCACAGGAACTGTATTCTACCCTTGTTGATTTCAAAAGATGATTAAGAAATAAGACCAATCTTACCTTAAAGGGAATCTATTTTGTAATAAGTTTTTCATTTGGATTCTTTACTGTAGTTTGCAGCCATTCTTGGGGATTAAAGACCTGCAAGCAAATTATTTATTTGAAATAGTGTTTAGTAGAATGAAATTCTAGAATGGATATACTTGTAGCTTTATTATTATCTAAAAGGCGTGTATTTCTAAAAACTATAGGAACTTGTATCCTG
Organism: Helochares maculicollis; assembly: GCA_033557835.1. NCBI lineage: Eukaryota > Metazoa > Arthropoda > Insecta > Coleoptera > Hydrophilidae > Helochares > Helochares maculicollis. The sequence continues at coordinate 7,853 of JAWQRO010000276.1, forward strand.
TCTTTTCATATGCGACTTTTTTATCAAGAAGTTTTGATTTTATTTAGAATTGTTTATAAAAATGAGTGTCTGCAGCCAATAGTTGGATTATACCCAAATAATAAAGAAGCCAATTGTATTGAGTATTTAGCATGATTTGCCGAAAAATGGACGAAAGGGCAAAGCAACCGTGGACGACTCTTTCTTAGACCTTCTGAAACAAGCAAAGGAATGTTGCTACTATTGGGGCCAACAAGAAAATGTTGTCGAACATGTTCAAGACGACACTTTGACAAAAGGGCGAAACAAAATCGTCTAAAATGTCATATACCATTGGGCACAAATTCTTTCACTTCGTTTTATATCTAGTTTATACTCATTCTTAGTACTAACATTCTGCATGATTCGTTTGTATACGTACAAGTTTGCACCCTTTGCTATAGGACTATCTATAACATTTGCCAAGCGTCTTTGTCAAAAGCTTTAATTATCTCCGAGTTACACGTGTTTTTATAAACAACCAAAAGTGAATTATTCGATATTTACAATGGGTGATTGTGCTGAGCAAAGAACTTGCATCAAATTTTATTTGCGAAACGAATATTCTTGAGCGGATACATTGAAAATGTTGCGGAAGGCCTTTGATGATCAAACTATGGCACAAAAAAACGTTTATAAGCGGTACAACGAGTTCAAAGCGGGCCGAGAACGCGTTGAAGACGAACTGCGCTCTGGACGACCATCAACGTCTACCGACGAGTGCCACGTCCAAAAAATCAAAGATTTGGTGCTTGAAAATCGTCGATTGACAATTAGAGACCTCGCTGATAGTGCTGGAATATCATTTGGCTCAGCACAAACCATTTTGAAGGATTTTTTGTGTCTCAAACGCGTCAAGTCTCGATTGTTTCCAAATACACCATGTCATACTGCATTGGTTCTTCGCGACTTTTTTGCCAAAAACTCGATTCATATCGTTCCGCAACCACTGTATTCACCTGATTTGACTTCGTGCGACTTCTGGTTATTCAGCAAACTTAAAAGGCCAATGCGGGGATACCGTTTTGATACAATTGAGGAGATAAAAGCCTAATCGAAGAAGGTCTTGAATGCTATACCCGGGAAAGACTATTCCGAAGACTGGAAAAAGCGTCGGCAAAAATGCGTTTTATCCGACGGGGATTACTTTGAAGAGGATGAAATTGATTTGGAAGAATAAATAAAGAATTTACAATTTATAAAAAAAATTCTCCGTACTTTTTGATGACAGTAGTAAACAATTATTTCTTTGTGATCATCATTTTCATTCAATTTCTTTGGATTAAGAGTGTTCTACCAAAAAGTCCTACTCCGTTAGGTAAGTCCCAGAAGCAAGAAGTTATTCTAAAAGTGAATATTCGTCATAAGTAAAACATATACGCATGAAACTCGAATTTCAGACAACACAAGGTGCACCAATGCAGTTTGTTCTATAATAGTTGGACACCGCGCCATTTTGTTGACCCATCAACTAGTTTCAAACACCAGTGCTAGATTGAGAAATAAGTGCACCGTGGTGTATTGCTGTGTTCAATATATTTCAGGAATGCATTTTTCCATGACCACAGGTATTGTATACTTCCGCTTTATTTTGCAAAATAGATCCTTCCCCTTTATGGTGGATAGTTATTTTCTAACAGATTTGCCATTTAGCCTCTCTAACCTAGTTTTGCAGATATTCTTGTCACCTTCTTCTCCTTGGAGCTTATCCCACTGCAGTGGGGTCCGCTCTTTGGTTCGATCTTCTCCTCTTTACACGATCTAGTGCGTCTCGCGGGCGTAGGTTGCATTTTTTAAAGCCGCGTTTATTGTATCTTGCCACCGGGCCTTGGGCAGTCAACGTTGATGTTTTCAGCAACGTTGATTACTGTCCCCGATGCTGCTCTGGTATCATGTCCGAATCATCGCAGTCTCCCCTCGCGCATTTTTTATTTATTGGAGCGACGCCGAACTATCTCCGGAGAATGTCGTGTCATGGGGTCGAATAATGAGACAAGCATTATACTTCGGACCATTCGCATCTCCATAGCGTACAGGCGTCGCTCGATGAACCGAGTTGTGGGGCAGCATTCAGATCCATAGAGCAGCACCAGGCGGACGACTGTACGATATATCTGTAACCTTACGTGAATTGGCATGTTTTGATCGCATAGCACGTCGGTGACTCTTCTCCTCATCATCCAGGCAAGTATTCTTATACTGACTCCTATCTTTCTGTATTGTCCAAATGACAGTCAAATCTCCGGTAACTTGCTCTTTTTTGATTCGTTGGTATCATCAGCGTATCTTCTTATGTAAAATGCTAACTCATTGGTGAGTAAAGGTACCATTAGAATTTACTAGGTTAGTTGAAAAGTTCGCGGAGTGAAGACTTTAATCCGTTGATAGAGCTACAATTTCGAATGCATTCAGGGTCACATGCTTCTAATGAACGCATCTGCAATTTCAACTCGATATGACTTGTCAGTGTGTTTTTATGACGCTTTGATGTTAGACGTGTCAACATAATTTAATCATGGAAAAAATTGAACATCGTGCGGTAATGAAATTTTTAGTGAAAAAGGGTTTGAAGGCGATGGAAATTTATAGTGAAATGGTGAATGTGTTAGGGAAAGCTGCTCCATCTAAAACGATGGTCTGTAAGTGGGCATTGGAATTTAAACGTGGTCGCACAAGCCTAGAAGATGATCCTCGTTCAGGTCGTCCAAAAAGTGTGACCACTGAAGAAATGATTGATACCATTCATGATATGGTTATGAACGATTGAACGAGTGAGATTTCTGAGACCATGAATATCTCAACTGAGGAAGTACTTCATATTTTGAAAGATGTGCTAGGCCTCAGAAAGCTTTGTGCACGATGGGTGCCGCATTTCTTAAATTGTGATCAAAAACGACATCGAGTGATCTTTCCAAGGAACATTTGGAGCTTTTTTAAAAAAATAAAAAATATGTTTTACGTCGTTTCGTCACTATGGACGAAACACGGGTGTACCACTATGATCCCAAGCTGCGACAACAAATCTCAGAGTGGACCGAGCCTGGTTGTTCAGCCCCAAAACAACCAAAATTTTACAAATCATCCAAAAAGTTATGGCATCTGTTTTCTGGGATGAAAAGGGCATTTGATGATCGATTATCTTTAAACCGGTAAAACCATAGTAGGAGAGTATTATTCAAATCTGTTGGATAAGTTAAATACAAAAATTAAAGAAAAGAGACCTGGCTTGAAGAAGAAAATAATCCTTTTCCATCAAGATATCGCGTCAACACACAAATGTGTTCAAACAATGGCCAAATTGAACGATTTACGGTATGAATTGATCGAACATCCGCCTTACTCTCCCGATCTAGCCCCCCTGAAGTGGCGATTTCCAAATTAAAAGAAAATCTGAGTGGAAAGCGTTTTTCTTCAAATGAAGAAGTTGTAGCGACTGTGAACTAATATTTTGACGAGCTTCCTGGAAACCATTTTAGAGATGGTATAACTGAATTGGAAAATCGTCGGAGAAAATGTATTGAAGTTATGGGAGAATACACTGAAGACTAAAGATATTTTTTTTAGTTTTGCCCTTTTTTATCCCCGCTCCGCAAACTTTTCAACTAACCTAGTACAGTAAAGTTCCCAACTTCAATTCAATATTATCAATATTTTGTTTTTTAATTGTTTAATTAAATTTAATTTATTGGAACGTCGATAGCCCGTGCTTCTAGGAACGAAATGCAACTTTTTTCATGACGACAAAGAAATGGCACTCGTAGTAAGCCTTACTGGTATTTAAGAGCTAAATATGAGCGGACGTAACGTACTGCAACACCCCTGTTTCAAGAAACGATTGCGAGGTTCGTGCGAACCGCTATGCTCGCCAACGGATAGACTGGCCAAAGATCTGGAAAGCCTCCGTGAAAGCTGACCGAAGAAGACAGCAAGGGAGAGTCAGTTCAGCTCTCTTTGGAAAGGACGTCAGTTAATTAGTAGAATTGATGTAACACACAGATAAATAATTGTGAACTTTGTGTAATTACTTAGTATCATAACTAAATAACCGGCACATTTGGGCTAGATCAATAAAGAACTCTCTGTGAAAATCGTAACAATAACAAATGAACCAGTCTATGGTCGCATTGAGAGGTTAAGGGCAATACCGATATTTCGCGCTAAAATGTTCCAAGGTACGTACATTGTCAGTAGACTCCTTAAAACTTTTATTCATCTTTATACATCAATAGAACTCATCTCCTTAGAAGCAAGCACCTCTTCTCTGGTGGGAAAGTTTAATGTCTCTCTTTTGCATCAGTTTTTGTAATTGCTCAACATTATCAGAAGGCGACAGTGTGTTATCTTCGTCGTTTACAGATTGTATGCTGCATTTACAGGATATCGATTACTTGCCTATTTTCCTTTGCAGTGCGAAATTAACAAAACTTTGTAAAATTTTCAGTGCAAAATAGATCTTCTGCTTCAGGACTGTGAAAATACAATACTTTCATTCACTTTAGTATTGCATGTAAATTCACGTATTAATACACATTACTAACAGTTTACACCCAAATCAAATGTTTACAGATTAGTGAGTCAGTGAATAAATCGTTTTCCCGCGCATTTTTCCATCAATTCTTATTTCGCATTCGCATACTCAGTACACGGCCATCTCTGAAACAGGCGCATATCGCCGTATAAGTACCTACACTAGGCAGAATTACGACTCGTATGATATCTACCTGTTGCACACGAAGGAATCAAGGAGGCGAGCCCGCCGGTCGACCGGGTCGTTGACCAAACAGAGCCAACCGGGATCTACCCACCATTCGAGAAAATACTGTCGTACCCAAGCCGCGCGCACTTGTTTATCGAATGAGCACAACACCCAACTAGATCGCGTGGCTTTTGCGAGAAATTGCAATACTAAACCATTCCGGAGATTTATTTATGTATTAGCGAAAATGGTTTGTTTACGTTTTTCTTATGTCTTCTCTTGCGTAAAGCCACGCAGTTAACCTAATTAGAGTGCTGACATTGAATATTTCGATTTCTTTTGTAAATTTTCAAATTTATAGTCAATCGCTTGCCGCCCCCCTCCCCCTAATATTGATTTCCCCACAGTTGCTCAACACTCTTTCATTTTCTCGTCTTTAGAGCCCTTTGAACATTCCTTAAATTGGGCATATCTATTTATCTATTATATCTATTAGTTTGTGTTTAGTTTTGTTGTCTATTTTTGGCCATGTCCATCGAGTCGGTTCTGCAACGCATTCTTATTTAAAGTGATAATTTTCCGTTTAGATTTTATCTCCAGCGAGGATTTAATTTATTTTTATCGCTAATAGTGATGCAGTTAATCTAATCATTTTCTCTAGTGTTTATATTTAAAACATTTTTTTTATTTTCAGTTGTGTACAACAAACTGTAACAATTATTATCGAATACACGTCACGCTTTCGTCTCCTAAACCCAAGAAACAATAGCGATGTAGTTCTCCTTTCACTATGAACGATGGAGGGAGTAAATGAAACGTTATATCGCTGTTAGCTTGGTGCAAAATCGAATTACAGGTGAAAATCAATGGTAGTACCCCAATTTTTTTCTTTAAAACAGGTTGTCTGTTTCGTTTATTTCAGATTCACTTGTAAATCAATTTCGGTTATTTTTATACACTCCAAAGTCCTGGTTTCACCTACCGACCGTCATTTTAATGCAGATTTCGTATTTTTTTTCGTTAATATTTCATTGCAGCAATTTTCGTACCAAAATCATGGTAATTAGTTCCACGCTCAGTATATTGCCCATCTTTATGTGTAACTCTTGATATCTCCTAAAAATGAACCCCTCTTAACTTACGTTCAAGGATGGTGTAGCAGGCATCTCCGTTTTCTTTTATTCATTTTTAAAGGTAACTTCCGTTTTAGACGGCTCACATCCGGAGTACGCGCCAATAATAGGCCCAACCGATTTGTGCATCCGGATATAGCCCTCTCTCAGCTGCTAAAACATATGCCGTGGTAACGATTTTGGATTGAGCGATTGTGGGGAGTATTTTAAGCGCTTCGCCATCATACTGGTTAATTAAATGGTAGTTCAAAGGAACAACTCTGACGTTTCACACTGGCCACAATTGCAAATTGTTTTTTATATGGGATCATGAAACAATGCAACCTCGAGATTTTGATGGATCTCCACGTTTTGAGTGCCCCTAAATCAATTTTTAACCATTTTTGACATGTCTGTGTGTGTGCGTGCGCGCGCATTTGAGCTGGAGCGATGAAATTTAGCATACGGTCATTATCACAAAAACTTAGATCTATATCAACTTTTGAGGCATGTAGGACTACCGGAACTACCCGTTTACCTACACAGTTTTGAAATTTTTTCAAGTAAAATAGTCTTTAAAATTAAGCTATCCAATTGAAATTTCGTGCACATCTTAATTATCATAAAAAACTTGCAGATACAAACTATTAACATGATCGGAGCACCGGAAGTACTATTTTTATAATTTTAAAAAATTTCAATTTTAGTAGGCTTTGGAATAAAACATTTTACAAAAATGTTACAAAAATGCTAAACGTGGAAAATGTAGCAATAACAAAAGTTCCGTGTAAATTTGAAAGCCGGAAGTGAGACTTTACCGTCATAAATTTCATTTTTTAGTTATGAATTTATGTTATAAAATTGGACCCTTCCTTCAGTTATGTCACATTTTAAAATTCAAGCCTTCGCAAAGGGTTTTTACAAGCGTTCCATATTGCAGACTAGTGAATAGTATAAATATTTTTACACAAAAAGTTTTGTACAGTACATAAAGAAATATTAAAAATATTCCGATGATCTACTGAAAAAAATTTATTGAATATAGACATTGAAGTATGTGTAAATTATGATTATTAAAACTTTTGCTTTCAGTTTTGAAACTCATGTAAGTGTTTGTAGTTTAATTATTATTAGTCGCATGTACTTTTATGTCGTACATATATTTATACGAGGGTGTTGAGTGAAGACACTCTAGATTTATTTTATAAATAAACAAGATTATAAAGATTTAATTTTGTAATGCTTTGGTACCCAGCCCAGCCCATTTACCGCCAATAAAATTTTGTAAAATTATAAAACCATTTACCGTGATCATGCAACTAGAGTGTTGGTTTTCTGAAAGAAAAAAAATTTGCACAAAAATCAAAGTTTCGGTACTATCAGGCCCAGCAAAGCGCAGTATTGTGTTGTTTAACGGCTAAAAAACCCAAAACTAATGACTCCCTAATTCGAGAATAACTATATCGAAAAGTTATCATAAATCTATAAACAAACGAAATAAGAGAAGGGACGAATTCAGCTTTAAAAACAGCGAATTAAATTATAATTTAATGCCAGTAGTGTGTGAGATATGTGCATGTACACAAAAAATGGTTGTGAAAGAAGTCCATTTATCTTCCGATAGCTTATCAGTTTATTTATGGATATTTGTTCATTTTAGAGATAATAAAATCTGCTGATTTTCTACACGCGATATAACGCAAAACTTTTTTCTCCTCCCTATTCCACAGTAATATCCTTAACAATTCTCCTTGTCGTATACCAAGAGGGCGTTTCCTCTTTTCTCGTTGAATCGCTCTATCTTCTTCGCGCACGTGCAGTTTATGGGATTGTTAGCAAGGAGGACGCTTTGACAATTCACGAATAGCCTACTAAACATGATGAATTCGAAACAATCGAACTCATTGTGCTCCAAATTTAGATCGAAATTTCCTATGCGGATGTTCCCGAAAATATTGGGCGGCAACTTCTTCAGCTTGTTGTGGCTTAGATCGATCATCCCAGACTCCCCGAAATTCAGGAATGCCTTCGGTTGAACTCTTTCGATTCTGTTGTTGCTTAAATCAACGTGAAGATCTCGACTTGCTTGCAAAAAGCGCATTTCGGGTCCTAGGTGCTTAAAAACTTTCTTCTGGATCTCATCGATCCTGTTGTGGGAAAACAGAAAATGGTCCAATGATCGACAATTTTTAAACCATGATTTCCTTATCCTCGTTATGTGGTTATGAGCCAAATTTATCTGTTTCAAATGCGGCATGTTGTTGAACGCACTATTCCTTATTCTGTTTATCTTGTTGTAAGAGAGGTCTAAATGCTCAACTGTCAAGTTGGAAAAAATATTATCTTCTATTTCAGTGAGCCTATTACCAATTAATGTCAATTTTCTTAAATTGTTTGCCCCTCTAAAAGCATTTAGACCAATATGGTGCACATTAATGTGGTTAAGGTGCAATGTTTCCAAGTCTGGCAGGCTTAGAAATGCATCTGCAAGTTACAAATTGGTCAAGATCGCACACCTATGAGTTCACAAAATCGATAGGATAGATGGAGATTGGGTCTTACCTTGGCATAAATTGGATACAGATATTGAGACTGTGACATCTCTCAGATTTTGCAAGTTATTGGTATTGGCAATAAAACAGTTTTGCTCGGGCAAGTATAGCAGCAACTCTGTATTCGCAACAACACTTCCATTGGTCACAACAAGCCCAACTAATAAAGTAGTCAAAAAAATACGTTCAATCCTGGCAAACATTTTCAACTTAATGATGTTTATAATGTTGCTAATTGAGTTGCGATTTGGGAGCCTTATCGCTGCTATGAAGAGCTCGCAGCTTGCCCAAACAACGAGAATAATTTAATCGAAAGCAATTAATAATTCTTTGAAAGGGGTAAAGGTTTTTGGAATGTTTGATAAATATGTTGATAATGTTGGTATCCTATTTGATGCGAAGTTTTTAGTCGTGTTTGCGCTACAGTTTCCCAGTCAAAAAATCCAGTTAAATTAAGCATAGTTTTCTTGTCCCAGTTTCGAACAATTCGGCAAAGTCAAAATTTTGGCCCAGACGCAAGGATTGGCCTTTGCCTTTTGGGAATTCCGCTGCACTTAATCTTGACCTTCTGGTTCACATCAAAAATGATGTTTAGCCTAAAAGCTGGCTTAGTAGGGAGTGTATAATTTGTTTTTATAAGTATATTCCTGCAAACATTTTGATATTCGTTGAAATTTCGAGATATGCTTCTAAAAAAAGTTGTCTCAGTTTTGCATGTTAAGCGTTTCTAATCTTTATAGATCTATCTATATGGTCTGTCTGGTTATCACCGGTATAGTTAAGAGCATTATCATACATTGGCAATCAAAGGTTTTTTATTAACAGGCAGACTCTTGGCTTTCAAGACTGCCGAAATTACGGAGCTATCAGAGCAAAGCCTCGATGACACTTGCATTAGTTGTTTAAAAACACAAATATCCCAAAAAGCGTTGATGCTATAGATAAGAACATTTAGATTAAAAAATCGGCGGTTTTGAGAATTTAGTTGAGAAGACTTTCAGTTTTTGTGTCTATGACCAATTTCAGGATACTCATGGTGTGTACTTTACCACAAGCATTGGATAATAAAGTCAACAATACAATCTGCTGATTCTCTGATGCCCTATCCGAAGGCAGAAGAAGTTGTAAGGTGTCTATGCAGAAGATATATAGTGGGTGGGAAGCTTTAATGTACTTATACAATAATAAAGACACGTGCCAAAAATTGTGTGGTACTTAATTCTATTTCATTAGTGCAACAAAACATTGCTCCTTTAAACCAAGAGAGTGAACTTGTATATTACAAATTAGGAATTAACAAGGAGCGTGCGTTTTCAACTAGAAATTTCTCGCACGGGAAGGATCTATGAAGACCGAAACTTCGAAAAGGACGACCCATAATTGCAATAAGACCTCCCTGCTGAAGACAAGTCAGTTTAAATACAGAATTCTATAAAGTTTAGTAAATCATGGAGTAGAGTGACAAGTAGAATCAGTGCGACAGTTCAGCAGCGCAATGCAAAGAGTGCGTTTTTGGTTGACAGTTAGACTTGTATAAATTAAGTTTATGACAATGTAACTTTGATCTTTGGTGCATAATACATGTATCATTTTTTACAATCAGTTGCCGATGGCTTTTATCCCACGAGGTTGCACTTTTGGGGATAAATTCTGAATGACTCAGTCAGAATTGCAAAACGCATTCTTATTTCGGATAATACCTATTAAACACGTTGTTACATGACCTATTATGTTACAGATTTGGTACAGCAACTGAGTCGTTGATAAGAATGCTGCAGTGGACAAATTTCACGATTAATTGCCATTTCTATTTACGCTTTTACAACTCCTGGAAGCACTTTGCTGAAAGTGAAGATGCTATTGCAATCCATTTACATAAGGAATGAGTTTGAACCATTAAAAGTGCTACACGGAGCCAACCTTGGACTTTGTTTCAAAACGCTTCGATTCCAATAAAGTCGAGTAAACATCTCAAACGTTGCACTTGCTCGTTCGGTTAAAAAATGCTCCGTAGACGTCTTTATCTGAATTATAGTAAATAAACATTCTGTAGCACACGTTTGGTACTACAGCAAGTGTGGAAGAATCCATAGCATACCTACCATTTAAATGCTTTTCTTTTCTCAATAAATAAAAGAGTAGGGATTAAAGAAGAGCATAACAAATTAAAAGACGGTCAATTATATAAGTAGAATTTTTATTTCCAATATAGAATTATAAGTAAATTTTCATATTTTATTTACAGTAATAAAATGTCGTGCCCTTAAAACAGAACACTTGTCAATAATATGTAATATTTATTTACAAATATAAACTGCATATTTAAACCGCATGTCGTATCCATTGCGTTTAGGTTAGCTGCACAAATCCATAGGAGAACAAGAGTCTTTGGAATGTAATTATAACAAAATTTCTAATTTTCTACTGCGTCACGATCGTTCAATTTTGTGGTGGGGACGGCGTGTCGTCATCCCACAGTGCTAAATAGAGGAGGTACGGTCTAAATATGCAGTACAATCACTCTTCCAAAAATGAAAAATAAAAATTAGTTAACAACTTTTCTCACTATCACATGGTCTGGGGTAATTTCCATTACTTTTTAAAATTTATTTAAATACCATCCAACATGTATATTTATTTAAAATCATTTTAAAAAAAATCTCGCTTATTGTGCCACCAATTTTAAAATCGTATCACACTATTTCCAGTATAAATGGATCAATAAATAAAAATATAAATAATAGAGTTGTTTTTTGATAAAATTTGAATGACACAAAATTCGTTGTTTCGTCGAGATCACGAATGGTTGGTTTGGGCCTTCTGTATTGAAACATAATTTAACTAAGTTGGCAATGTTTGTAGCATTATTTTACGTAGCACACTAGATTTTAAAAGGTTATACAGTCATTGCGAGAAACGGCCGCTGTTGTATCGAGTCCGTGGCGTCCTTCGCCTGAGCCGAACACAAATCCGGCGTCGACATGCTCCTACTCAATTTTCCATCGGCCACACCGAAACTAAAGTAAGAAACTAATGACGTAATGCGGTCGATTTCCATGGCCGAGCTTGATCCATCTTCTTGTCGCTGCTGCTCCTCCTCCTCCTGGTGGAGTTCTCGGCTTACGGTTTCCGAAAGAGACGTGGCGTCATCCAAGAAAACGGAATCGTCGCCTTCGTCGTTTTTGCTGCGTTTCGGAAGGATCGACTGCACTGCCTCTTCAGTTTCCCATTCGGTCACGGCGCGCCTCCTCTTCAAACAGGTGGAATTGCTGCGCTCCCTCAGGACACTAGACGACTTATCAAGATCGTAATAAGTCAACTCGCTGCTGGATTGATAAGAAGGAGGTTGATTTTCTTTATCTTGGGTTTCGGAGCACTTCACACAAGACGGCTGCAAGTATTCCTGAAGTTCGTTCGAAGCCTCGGGGGCTTCTTCCGGGAGGTTCATGTTGTCTACTCCAGCTTCTTCGGCGGTCAACCCTACCAGCTCTTCAGGGGCCGGCCGGGCTGGTGCTGGAGTCGGCGCTTGGTAGTGAACCATATTGTAGGCCTCTTCCATGAAAATATAGCGAGCCTTCTGGAGCACCGTGGCAACCAGGAGGTTCTTATGCAAGCTAACACCACCGCGGTGCGCTCTGGATTGAGCTATCTTCGTCAAGGAAATTCCAATCAAACGTTGAGCTTCACTAGCCATTTCAACACAACAAACTCAATGAAAAAAACACCACCAAAAAGAGAGATAGAAAAAGATAACGATATCTGTCCTTTCGTACGTCACGCTACAGGTGAGTCACTCGTAACGACAAAAACAATGCAAAACTTGGCTACCACCTCTAGCAACGACGATTTCTACTAAAATGCAGCGGTCCCGCTCATTCTACCTATACTTATAGTTTCTCACTGTGACGTCACAACCTACTTTCAACGTGTTTGAGACCAATCAGAAAACGTCCTTCTCGGACGTACCCGAACGCGTTCGTAGGCGTCACATACCCCCCCTTTAAGGACTATAATCGGCTTATTTTCAACGTAATTTTGATCTTTATTAGCTTTTCTAGTAAAATGCTTATTAAAAACCGGAAGTTGATGTCACAAAAAAATACATCTTGCGTACACACTAGAGATTTCTTTGTTTGATTAAAACTGTTGCGTTCGATTTGTACACTTTTAGATCACTTAAACACTAATTTACGCATGTGAATCATTAAATTACGCACACATAAACCGCACTCCACATTAAATTGCTACCTTTTGTGATCGATACCATTCAATTATCTGAATTCATTGCATAATTACACATTTGTTGGTATATGCGGTACATACAAAATTATATTACATTACTAGACACTAAACCCCTTGGCGTAAAAATATACGCGTCTTATCAGCTTTAGATGGGGCTTTTATCATTTTGATAAACACTTTATCTTGTTTAGGAAATTGATATACAAACAATAAATATTAAACTTCAGTTAACCTGCCAATTCGTAGTATAAATAATCCTAAATTGCCTCGATATAATCCTGTGTGGCAGGCAACCAACGTTACGTGTAGCCATGGCAAAACAAATAAATACCTGAATGTTGATATGAAGTATGTATTTATAATCGCGATTTTAAGTATAACGTATAAATAATTAATTATAAAGTCAATACCTTTTTAAACGTCCATATTAAAGAAATTCCATAACGATTTAGAGCGTTTTCTGTTAGTGTAATAATATCGCTTACTATCTATATTTCAGTGGGGCTCTTCTCAATTTCGTTTAATCTTTATTTAAGGCAGCAAAGTATCATAAGAAACGCTCTTCTAGAGACGTTCAATAACATATCCATTATTTTTTAGGGTATTAGTTAAAATCGCTTTGATTATCTTTAGGTTTCAGTGAAGAACATCGTACTGAAACCTTCCATTTAAAAATTCAACACTCATAAATATATTTATTTGCAAATGGTTTATTTTGCTATAAAGCGATCATTCGTTTTGAAGTCTTAGGGCATATTTAAACAATCAAAATATATTCTTGCAAACATGATTTTGGCCATCACCCAACAACAAGTATTTTAGAGCAAAATAAAGTAGTTAACGAAGGAAACTGTACTATCAAAAGCACAAAGAAATAACATACGGCGAGTAAACAATATCCTATGGTTAATATCATAAGAACGGATTCTATAAAATTTCTAAAAAGCGTTATTGAAAGTTTTAATGGATAGAAGCTTACTGATTGTTGTTAGTTTTTGAATTCATTGCTGGAACACGGTCATAACTTTGAGTACAAAATGTATTAAAACTATAAACATTAAAATATTGCAAAAAAATGCCTTACATAGTCGATTACATCTCATAACCTGAGTAGTTTTAAATAAACATTAGAAATTCTACGATTAATTTGCTAAAAGTTATAATAGATTACTTACTAAACAGAAGTCAGGTAAGAGAGAGTTCATCCGACAAATCATAATTGAATTCATAAAAAAATCATGAGCTAATTTACTACGCTAAAATGTTTAATTGTAGCTTTGTAATGATGAGACGAACATTTCGATACCACTTTCGTGCTGCTAGACCCAATATTAAAGAAGTCAGGTAAGGGAGAGACACTTAAGTTCGTTTGAAAAATCGTAAATAAATTCATTAAAAAATCAGGAGCTACTCTACAGCATTAAAATGTTTACATACAGCTTTGTATGATGAGACGAATGTTTCGGTACCACTTTCATGCTGCTAGACCCAATATTAAAGAAGTCAGGTAAGGGAGAGACACGTAAATTTGTTTGAAAAAAACGTAAATAAATTCATTAAAAAATCAGGGTCTACTCTACAGCATTAAAATGTTTACATATAGCTTTTTAACAATTAGACGAACGTTTCGATACCACTTTCGTGCTGCTAGACCTAATAGTAAACAAGTCATGTAAGGGAGTCAGGTAAAGTTCCTTTGAAAAATCGTTAATAAATTCATTAAAAATCAGGAGCTACTGAATAGGATTAAAATGTTTATATACAGCTTTGTAACGATGAGATGAACATTTTGATGACACTTTCATGCTGCTAGACTCAATATTAAATAAGTCAGGTAAGAAAGAGACACTTAAGTTCGTTTGAAAAATCGTAAATAAATTCATTAAATAATCAGGAGCTACTCTATAGCATTAAAATGTTTACATACAGCTTTGTAACGATGAGACGAACATTTCGATACCACTTTTGTGCTGCTAGACACAATATTAAAGAAGTCAGGTAAGTGAGAGACACTTAAGTTCAATTGAAAAATCGCAAATAAATTCATTAAATAATCAGGAGCCACTCTACAGCATTAAAATGTTTATATACAGCTTTGCAACGATGAGATAAACATTTCGATGACACTTCCATGCTGCTACACTCAATATTAACGAAGTCAGGTAAGGAAGACACTTAAGTTCATTTAAAAAATCGTAAATAAATTCATTAAAAATTCAGGGGCTACTCTACAGCATTAAAAAGTTTACATACAGCTTTGTAACGATGAGACGAACGTTTCGATACCACTTTCGTGCTGCTAGACTCAATATTAAAGAAGTCAAGTAAAGGAGAGACGCTTTTTGAGTTAATTTGAAAAAGCGTAAATAAATTCATTAAAAATGAGGAGCTACTCTACAGCATTAAAATGTTTACATACAGCTTTGTAACGATGAGACGAATGTTTCGATACCACGTTCATGCTGCTAGACCTAATATTAAAGAAGTCTGGTAAGGGAGAGACATTTATGTTCATTTGAAAAATCGTAAATAAATTAATTAAAAAATCAGGAGCTACTCTACAGCATTAAAATGTTTACATACAGCTTTGTAACGATGAGACGGACATTTCGATACCACTTTCGTGCTGCTAGACTCAATATTACAGAATTTAAGTAAGAGAGAGACGCCTTTTGAGTTCATTTGAAAAACCGTAATTAAATTAATTAAAAATGAGGAACTAATATACAACAATAAAATTGTTACTTGCAGCTTTGTAATGATGAGACGAACGGTTCCGTGCTACGTTTATGGTGCTACACTCAATATTGAAGAAATCAGGTAAGGGAGAGGCCGAAGTCTTTTCCGTTCCAATCAAAACCAGCGTTCACCCAGAAATCAGGATACATGCAAGAGATAGCTGTAAGAAAATAAAACAAAGTTATGCTGTTTCTTTCATGAGGATACTAATTATAAAATCAAACTCATTTAATCTCTTCTTCGGCTGATGCTAAATTGAAAATAAAACAAGTGATGAGCTTGCATTAGGAAGTGGCTGAGCCGTTAAGTTCATTCATATTTGTCTTATGTTATTGTGGTATTAAATGATTATTTTTTAATTTTTACTATTTTTATACATTTTTGGCTCGATAATCGAACTTAAGCTATACCCAAGGGCAGTATTCACGGGAATTCTTGATTCTGCGGCATAGCAGCCGAATCTCTTGCTAAGAGTTTGCAATTTTTGTAGGAAAAGTTTTAAATAAAACTGTTTCTAATAGTTTGTTCAACTTCAAACCACATATATAAGAGTTTTATTAGTGTTTTACATACGTGTAATAAATTCCAAATCAATAATAGCCCTAATTAAGCGCCTAGTTTACTTGGAAAAATCAGAACGACGTAGGTAAAACAAGTACTTCCTATGAATCTACATACCTCAGAAGAAGATACAGATCTACGATTTTGCGTTAATAGCTTTATGCCAAATTTCATTGTTCCACCTTCAACAGTCTGACCGCTATCGTGCTTACATGCACATAGATATGCCAAAAATAGTTAAAATGAATTCAGAAACATTCAAAACATGGATATCTATCAAAATATACCTGAATAAGTTTTTATGAAGCGACACCTACTAGAGTAGCCGCGTATCAGACATTTTACAGTAAACAATTCTATTTGTGTGTTTCTGTGATAAGAGTTTAAAATCTGCCAAGCGCTGCCAACAAAACTTGAATCCCTAATACAAAAGTGTTCCATCGAATTATTATTACGAAAAATAATCACAACATCTCGGCTATTAAAATATTTAAAAACAAGTTAAAACGCAACGTTTGTATCAATTATTAGCAGCATTTTCAAATGTGCACTCGTATCTTTAGAATGCCTCACACGCAAATATACAATAAAGTTGGCATTTCTGATAACGGCTCTAAATAGATTCAAATGTCAAATTCAAACAAATAGCATGTTTTTGAGGTTCAAGCGCCTTTTTATCAATGTGAAGAAACTACAAGAAATTGTGTGGACATACTATTAAATTTAGATATTTTTTGGATATACGCTCTTTATTTGCCCGCACTTCACTTCGAAGTACTTAAGAAATGGCTCCCAAACTAATGAAAACATACTGCAATACCTCGGCCCTTTCCAAAGGATTAAAACCTACAAAAATAATAAAGAAACGAAGTGAAAGGCCCAAATTAACTATAAAGAAATTACCTCAAGATACTGTAAGGCTATTAGTTGAAGACTCGCTCCAAGTTGAAACTGAAAATACGTTCGACAAGCTATTGAAAGGAGAAGATTATATTAAAGTTAACTATAAAAGTTTTGTGAAGCGAAATGATAGTTCGTCACGTAGTTTGAAATCGTTGAGTAATAGCATAAGTGTCTCTGTGAGTAAACACAACTCTAGTTTGCAATTAAGACCCAAACGAAATACACGCAAAAAGAAACCATATGAAGTACCCAAAAAAGTTTCCACTCCTGCAATTGTAACGTCTAAAAGTACAGACGAGTCATCTATACGGGAGGAATTGCTCATTGAAAAAGAAACCAGAGATGCTACAGAGGACAGTTTAGTTTTACACAAGAAACTAATTGGAGAGAATGGTAACTATTTTTGTTTACAAAGTTTTTTATTTTACTTGTGAGTTTTTATATTTGGTGGGTTAAGTCAAAGAAGACGCTTGAACATATTTGGCGGTTTGCTGATAGATGGCCACTATAAGTCGTTTCTTGCTTGTAGGTGGTTTTTAAATTTTATTAAGAGTTAATATGCTGCCAACTCGGAGAAATTCAATAAGTTAAGCATCGGAAAAATTTACATATGTAGAAAAATTTACATCTGACCACAAGAAAGTAGATCAATGGTGTTTATTTAAAAAAAATAATATGTTATTGATTTATTACATTGATTAAACAAAATACTTTTTGAACAAATTGCGTTCAAACACTCGTTTTGCCATTAGTATATTGTATATTGGTAGATATAATTATTAATTAGTTTGTTTTATTTTAGGTAGCCTCTTGGACCCTATATTTTCAAAATCATTTCATTTGAAATATAATAAAACTGTACATGCTGCTAGTACACCAATAATAAGCTCAAGCACCCCCGTGGTGCCAATGCATCAGAAAAATATAATAAATGACACAATATCGCCTATTGAAAATCGTCTGGAATTAAGGAGTAAGCTAAAGGATATCACCAACATATTTAAGGAGAACTATGGGGCAATAGAAAATACACCTAAAAAAAGCATTTGCAACCTTTATAAAAGTGGCAAGACTGAGAAGATAAAAGACAAAGGTTTGTATGAAGAAACTTAATGGATTTGAAGGAATAAAAAATATTTAAAAACTAGTTAATGTTTATAATACTACTAAATTGTTTATTTACTTTTTTTGTTAAACATGAGTTTAGGGATGCTTATTTAAGCACAAAGCTTTAACAATAAACAATGAGATATTTCTATCAAAAATACTTGCTTAATAAGGACAAGAGTTGATCTCTCAGATATAATCCAGATATGCTATGATGACTTTTAGCACATGTAGTAATGATATTTCTTGACAAATGTACTTTGAGGTTCTCAGCAGTACTAATATATGACCTGATAAAATATTTTACGAGATGATTTTGTTTTTTAAGCTTAAATAGACGTATGGAGTTGTAGCATTAATTATTATTTTTCCTAAAAGAATCTGAAATATTCAAGCGACGAAAAATAAATTTTGTAGGACATGAGGGCACCATTCACGGTGTAAAACCACATCATGTACTTTCATAGTTTATGAATGGTTTCACACTCTTTTAATTTCATGTGATCAATTTACATTTGTAGTAAAAGATTAAACTTAATTACACATAAATCGTATTATTTAATTGATATATGCTACTGTGATCAAAAAGTAAGGTGAATTTGTTTTTAAAATGTTAATTCTTTACACTTCCAAATCAATTTCATCCCCTTCAAAGTAATGCCCGTCCGATAAAACGTATTTTTGCCAACCCTTTTTCCAGTCCTCGAAACAGCCGGAATAGTCTTTTTCGGGTATAGCATTCAAGACCTTCGATTTGGTTTTTATCTCTTCAATCGTATCAAAACGGTATCTCCGCATTGGCCTTTTAAGTTTGCTGTATAGCCAGAAGTCGCACAGAACCAAATCTGGTGAATACGGTGGATGCGCAATGATATGAGTCTAGTTTTTTGTAAAAAAGTTGCGAAGAACCAATGCAGTATGACATGATGCATGGTCGTGATGAAGGAACCAAGAGTTGTTCGCCCATAATTCCGGCCGTTTCAGAAGAATATCTTCACGCAAATGACGCATAACGCTCAAATAATATTCTTTGTTGACAGTTTGGTCTGGCAGAAGAAATTCATAGTGCACCACACCACGATAATCAAAGAAAACTGTCAACATGACCTTGATTTTAGATCGAGTTTGCCATGGTCTTTTCGGTCTTGTTTCATCTTTTGCATGATATTTGCTGGATTGGTCGGTGGTTTCAGGATCGTATGTGTAAATCCAAGTCTCTTCTCCAGTAATGATGCATTTAAGTGGTTCCGAAAATCAGACAGCAAAGTTTCAGACACATCAACGTGACGCTTTTTTCCAAAAAATTGAGCGATTTTGGCCCCAATCAAGACATGACGTGTTTGAAACAAACAAAATCCTTCAAAATGGCTTAGGCTGAACTAAATGATATTCCAACACTATCAGCGAGGTCTCTTATTGTCAATCGACGATTTTTAAACACCAAATCTTTGATTTTTTAGACGTGGCACTCTTCGGTAGACATTGATGGTCTTCCAGAGCGCGATTCGTCTTCAACACGTTCTCGGCCCGCTTTGAACTCGTAGTACCACTTATAAACGTGTTTTTTTTTTGTATCATTGTTTGATCACCAAAGGCCTTCCGCAACATTTTCAATGTATCCGCACAAGAATATTCGTTTCGCAAACAAAATTTGATGCAAGCTCTTTGCTCAGCAAAATCACCCATTGTAAATATCGAATAATTCACTTTTGGTTGTTACAAGAACACGTGTAACTCGGAGATAATTAAAGCTTTTGACAAAGAGACGTTTGGCAAATGTTATAGACAGTCCTAGCAACATAGGAAAAAAAATTACCTGCCTTCCTAATGCTCGTAAGTTTTAAATGATAATTTCATCGAACTTTTTGATCACAGTAGTAAGTTGAAGCATTAGAATAAAAGAGCGTAAAACTAAAATAAGCCAAGAATGTTGTTTTTCAGATGAAACAAACTCCAGCGCTCAAAATAGTGAAGATGATAAAAGTTTCAAACGCCCTCAGCCTAAGACGAAGCGAAAATTTCACAATCAAAGTGTACAAAATCACCCAGTAGAGATCGAACAAGAAATCATGCCTCCAGACACTAGACCAACTATGCAAGATGCGGAGAACACTAGTTTGTCATTTTCATTTAGCAATGGGTCAACTTCGGAGCTATTATCACATCAGTACATGACTCGATCAAACTTTAAAAAACTGGCAGAAATGCTTGACTCATCAAATCCTATTCATTCAGTGAATAATACAATAAATTCATCTCATCCTAACAATCACCCAAACATTTTGAATTCTTCTTGCCCAAAACTGGACAATTCTGCCAGTCAAAGCAACTCTCCTGGTGAAAATTTAAACTCTCCCGCTGTACAAAATTTTAATCAACGTAATCAAAATGCCAGTTTCTCCGTAATTGAGATTTCAAGTATAGTACAAATCACAACGCAAGATGCCAGTGACCGTTGCAATATGTTGAGTAGCTCTGCTGCATTCGATGCAAGTGCTGATTTGATAGACGATAGCCTATCGGAAAACGCAAAACTTGCAAATGTAAATAAGTTAATTGCACTTAAAACTGCTTGTAAAATTCACATGAATAACGGTGAAGACTCACTGCAAGTATCTACTGCAACAGAAAAAATATGTGCAAAAGATCCAGATAGAGGAGAGCATTCTAACCACATAAACTTGGACAAAGCTCGAAAAACTACGGTCAAAAATGGAAAAGCCGTAAAGGAGAGTTGCGAACTGACTGAAGATTATTACAAGGATACAGAAAAATGCAAGAATACATGCAATCAACAAAACTGTCCTGCCACTGCAAGGAATAACTCTGAGAATTTGCAGGACAAAGTTGACGCTAGCAAGCAAAATTATAAAAATAACCAAAGCAGTAACATAAGTACAATAGAAATTTCCAGTTTATATGAAAGCAAAGAGCAGCAGCCTAGCAACGTACTGTTTAATAATAATTTCGAACTTGGTATTTCTAATACTGCTGTTGATTTTGGTTATAAGAAAAGTGAAAGTAGTTTCAAGTCCACCGATAAGTGTCTAGATGAGTCACGAAGTTGTTTAAATCTGCATGTAAAGGAAATTTCACAGAAGGATTCACAGGTTGAAACTTTAGGATGTAATGAACTTTCAGATTTTGATGACAAATTTCCTAAATCTACAGCGGCTACCGAAAGCTCACAGTTTAATGATACTTCACAGCTTAGTGAAAATTCGCAGCTTAATGGAACTCCACTGCAAAATGAAAGCTCACAATTCAATGAAAGCACACAGCTAAATGATAGCTCACAGTTTTACCAAACTTCACAATCAAATCGAAGTCCGAAATATAACGAATCGATACAAAATGGTGACATCTCACCTGATTGTAACGCTTCGCAAAAGTATGAAAGTAGGGTATGTAGTGTTTTAAATATCGATGCTTCACAACATGAAAAAATTAATCTTACCGCTGAAACTAGCCAAGCTTCCTTAAATTATGATGATTCTACAAGTACTGAATCCCTATATAGTGAAACTTCGCAATTATACGAGTCGTCTCAATGTGATGAAATTTTACTCAATAAATTACAATGTACCGACACTTTTCAGTTTGATGAAAAGACACAATTTTACCAGAGCTCGCGACTTAGGGAGATTTCACAAAGTAATCCGGTATCGCGTAATGGTAGTCCATTGCAAATGAATGAAACAACACAGTACGACGATTTCTTCGATGAACACAATATGAAAACTGTGGAACCCTTACAATCGTCTCAAAATATGGATTTATCGCAAAGTTTAGACACTTATAATCGAAAAGTAACGCAAACTTTGGATGCCGTTCAAACAATGAAAATATCTCAAAATACGGAAACTTCCCTTTTGGGTTTTAGTGCTGATACAGAAACTGAAGAGATCAGTAAAATTTTCCTTCCAGTCACAGTAAATATCACACAAGCGTATTTAGAGGACTTGAAACAAATGAAATTTGGATGCACAGCGGAAAGTTTTGAATCAAAAGAAATTATCCAAGAGAATCACGCAAGGAGCGTTGATGAGTCTAGTAGCAATTTGGAATCGCCAAAGAGTATAAGCGAAGATTTAGA
Organism: Helochares maculicollis; assembly: GCA_033557835.1. Lineage (NCBI taxonomy): Eukaryota > Metazoa > Arthropoda > Insecta > Coleoptera > Hydrophilidae > Helochares > Helochares maculicollis. The sequence goes on from JAWQRO010000276.1 coordinate 29,879, forward strand.
CCCAAATAAGCGCTTGCAAACGAGCAAAATTTATCGACCTGTCCAAGTTAATCTCACTAGAGAAAATTTAGAAAGTTTAAAAGCACTTAAATTTAATCAGCCGGACGATAACTTGCATCCTGATCCAGTAACAGCAAAGCAAGACTCGCCCAAAGTGAAGAGCTTGCTAAATAAAGAATCGCTTGTAACTATAAAGAACTCTCCTAAAGTATATTTTACTCGGTCTAGACTCAAACAGATGGTTAAAGAGCAAAACTTGTCTAAAATCCAGAAAACAAAAAATGCTAGAACTGCAAAAATGAGCATGAAAAAGACTGATTTACTAAGAAATTGCAGTGGTGGTACAGACACAAATTCTATTAGTCCCTGCAATAAACAATTAAGCGATGACTGCCGTTCAGCGAATGTAAGTAATGACAATCCTGTAAATAGGGATTTAAATGTGCTGTACGGGAGTAATCAAATTATTAGCACTATACAGGAGGAAGAAGTGTTTCCCGAAACACCAGTTTTTAAAGTAACAATAAGAAATAAAAAATACATTCCATTTAGCGAAGCAGATAATCGCAAAATATCGTTTTACCAGGAGAATAAAATTGAGAATAATCAAAGTCCTAGGAATGGTATTCATGCAAAATCTAATGAGGCTGAAGATGAATCGAATGCGTGTACTGAAATATATGATTCTTTTGATGTGAGACAAAGCAGCATGGGAATAGGGCACATAAGCCTAAAACCAGGTAAATGGCGCAGATCTTACTTGTCGCAAAGGAAAACTATAATGATTTGCGAAGAAGACGAAGAAGAGTTGTGCAGCCTAGATTCAAGTAAGTAAAAAGAATTTATTTAGTCAAACCTTTTTATGTCATATGAACGTGACAGTTCTGCTCTGTTTATATCAAAATTTTTGGTAGTATTGATGATTGATGACCATCTCAGCAGTTTATAATAAATATGGCTCTGCTGGAGACTGGGACCTGATGAATAGTGCTGCTCACAAGTTTTTACAGTTCATTTGTAATTCTAGTTGTAGCTTAATTTTTTTTAAATTAAACTTTGGGCTAGTTAGTTACTTAAATCGTATAATTACTTAATTACACCATATTGCAGGTGATATATGCCATTGTAAGAAATGTAAGAAACCCAAGAGAAGTAAAAGGAATAGTACCATTAGTCTAACGAGCACTGGTTCGAAGAAACGACACTCTACTAAAATTGTGCCCATTCAACAAGACAAATTCTTTCGATTTTCCCTTTTGCAAAGCTACGCAATAAAACAGAGATGTAAGTATTTGCTGCTACTGATATTATGAATTACTATAGTTGGTCAATTTTAATCAAAGTGATTGTTTTACAATTTAAGCATGCAATGACTTCTTCTTCTTCTTGTGTATTGTTGTGACTCGCAAGTCTTGCTTCAACGGTAATGAGTTCTTCTGAATTATTTATTTTCTTGATATTTTTTGATTGTTTAGACAACACCTAGAACACTAATATCGAAAGCTAATTATGTGCAACTTCCAGCGAAATTTATGTAACTTTTGACACATTTAAAAAAATTATAATTGCCTTTCGTATTCCGAAATTGGCTCTTAAAGGTGTAGATTTACTCTTTTGCTATGCATTAGCATGTGGGAAAATTAAGTGCTCGGTAGTTTTTTCTCAACTGCTTATAAAACGCACGTAAAAATACCTCTGATTTTGATTTTTGTTATAAACAATCTAATGATTGAGCATTTTGTCTGTATGCTTAGAAGCGAGTCTCGTTACGATGTAACCAAAGCTAAGGACGAATCATATTGTTTATTTTTTCTGAATAGCGGTTTATTAGATCATTTTTGTCATTATCTAATATAAAAATATTGACACGCATTTCATTAGCGTCAGAAATTCTTAATTAGCGAATAATTTGCAGTAAATAGTGAAAATTGCGCAATTTGCCTTAGCATGACGCTTCTGCAAGGCATATGACGGGGAATCATCTAAAAAGCGTAAACAAAAGGTCTGGTGGTTCATCATTTGATTCGCTGATCAGGAAAATTTATTTAGCATTACGTCAGTTTCTCCAATATTCGAGTAAGCACATGAATAATAGATAAGGCTTTTTTGAATTAAGATTGTTCTTTCCGTTTATTACCTGGAAGAAACTTTTAGTACGGGAATTAACGGTCATTTCGTTGAATTTTCCTCATTCTAACAATCGGAACAATGTTGTGTTGTCCGGATCAGTGGCGTGTCGTTGAATCGACTTGGTGGCGCTATTATAGGGACGATTTGCATTTTAACTACGTCTATGGCTTGCCAACCAGGCAAAGAAAGTCAGTGTAGGATAGGTCTTAATCTAGACGTGTAAATAATCGAAAGCGTAGTGGGGAAGCCGAGTGAAGGTCGTTCGTGAATCAGAAAGAGACGCTCGGGGGGAAGTCTGATCAGTATTAATTTCCTGTAATTTCGCAATTTACTTTGTTCCCTGCGCTCAACTTGAACGCGACCTCCTATCAGAGAGAAAGTGCATGCATCTTCTACAAGAAATTCACAACTGTTTCGATTCAGATTGTATGTGTTTGTATACCATTTTTTCGGATGCATCTACAACAGGTCAGTTTTAATAGCGTTTTTGCTTAACTTTATTAAATAGCTCAAAGCGCAATTCACCTCGAGATATCTCGTCCTCGAAGCGCTGAGATAAGCATTTTTCCGTTTCTAATCATAGCAGGCGACAGCTCATCATCATGGGCGGCCTTATTGCGTTTTAATTTGAAACAATATTCACAAGTAAGACATTTGCTACCCATTTCCAAATGGACGTCCTTTGCGCATAACCTCAAAACGCTTTAAATATTATAAAAATGAAATTTAAGCTTTGCCATATTTTCAGCACATCTAATAAAAACGACTTTTCTATAAATTTTCATTTTTTAATATACATACTTTGCTATAAAGCTGATTAGACTAAATGAAAAGTGAATCATTGCTTAAAATGCTGTATAATGAATCACTATTTTCAAGTAGAATGTATTTAAAATTGATGCTATTTTTGTATATAGGTATTCATTTATTAGAAACTCAGTTTTATTTCATTGTAGAATGGCACAATTCAGTTTTATTTCATTGTAGAATGCCACAATTTATCTATCATAATTGATTAACTTAAAAGAAGGGTATCAAAATTTAGGGTCGGAGGAGTAATGATAGATTATTGCAGAACAACAAAATTTACGTTGGAAAAACCTAAACAATCATGACATATATATTGTTTTGTTGTATTTGGTTAAATTGTGAATGCATTCAAACATTGCTAGTTAAAAGGAGTTTTCACTGGAATATATTTATGATTTATACATTCCAGAAATTACATAATTTATTCGGAGCCGCTTATACATAAGATAAGAGGTCTAATCAATATTAACATTCTGAGAGAATAAAACTAGAGGATGCATTTGGAAATGTGCAGCACTTGTTTTTAAATGTAACAGTTAAAAATTGTGTAATCTATCCTATTAACCCTGGAAGGCTTTGCATACTAATAAAAACAAAAATAGTGCACAACCACACCCAAAAAAAAAATCCTTCAAAAAATCAATCGACACAAGAAATTGCTTGAATTGCTTTCAACATCAAAAAAGTAGTGCCACTAATGATCGAATTGTCATGAAATTTTAGCAGGCATCGCCTGAAAGTTGATACTAAAAATCGTAGATTTTCATCTGAATGTCGTACTTGTTAGTCAAAAAGTGTCATTACCACGTGATCGAAACTAGTGGATATAGTACAGCTACCCTGGGGTAGCACCTGTAATATAAGGACACAAAATTACGCAATCAAGACAGGCTACTAATCATACGAAGCGACTGTGATGAACAAACCTGTGGCACTACCTAAAGTAAATGCTTGAATTTCACCCCTCTGGGCTAATATTGTACTTGCAGGGTTAATAGATAATTCTAAAATGACATTATAAGCAAATCAAATTATAAAATTGAATGTTTATGGTTTTATTAGCTGCCAAAACTCCTACCTTGGATGAAAGATTTGATGACCTATCGTTAAGATCACTTGATTTATCCGGCAAGAAACCTACTGCTGACTTAACTGCTCAAGATATAGTATGGCGAAGATGTGGTCAGAAGAAGCTAATTCCGTTTTCGACTGTTTTCAACGACTCCTCGCTAAAGGGAGCCAAGAAATTAGGGGAAGGCGTCTTTGGGGAAGTGTTTCTGCTGCAGAAGCCGAACAAAACAACTTCCGTCGTCAAAATAATTCCTATCGAAGGCTCAGAGTTAGTTAACGGGGAGCGACAGAAGAAATATGAAGAGATACTTTCAGAAGTCGTGATTGCACAGTAAGTATTTGATTTTTCGTGCCTGTTCTGAAAATGCATTCGCAAAAGCCTCGCATACGAGCGAGTTCATTTTCTGGAAGCTCACGTAATCTTTCTTGCAGGGAATTAAGTAATTTGAGAAATGGGAGACAAGATCAAACTTCTAGTTTTTCCGATTTGAAGAGGATACTTTGTATCCAAGGAAAATATCCTCATAAGCTTATTGAGATGTGGGAAGCTTATGATGTTGAACATGGCTCAGAGAACGAGAACCCCAAAATGTTTAAATCCGAACAGGTTTACATGGTGTTGGAATTTGGATACGCTGGAAGGGATATGGAAGCATTCATATTTTTCAATGCCCAACAAGCTTACTCTGTTTATAGACAAGTACGTATTATTATATTAATGCTCTAAACAAACTGTTATCATATTTAATTAGCGGTAGAGACCGTTTTAATTTGTATATCCATTATTGATTCCTGTTTTTCGTTTCAGATCATGTGTGCCTTAGCTGTAGCAGAAGCAGCGCTGCAATTTGAACACAGGGATATGCATTGGGGTAACATTCTAATCAATTCGGTCGATAAAAGCAAAATAATCCACTTCAATATCAATGGTAATCAATTTAGTATTCCATCTCATGGAGTAGAAGTAACCATTATCGACTTTACCATGTCAAGAGTAACATGTGACGGTGTAGTAATCTACAGTGACCTATCTGAAGACCCGGAATTATTTACTGCAGATGGAGATTATCAGTTTGAAATTTACAGACTAATGCAAAAGGCTATCAAGTAAGTATGAAGAAACTCTTGTGCCGCAGGAGGCCAATTCACGAAACTGCTGTAATTCGCCAAACGAGTCGAAATCGCTATTTGCACTTGCTAGCCATAAAGTTAATCATGCTTGGTGGTGGAAAGTGTGCAGATTCACGAATTGGCCTCCTGGTTTCGACCTGCATTTATTTTGCTACCAAGCTAATTTATATGTGTTTATTTTTAGAGATAAATGGGAAGACTTTTGTCCAACCACGAATGTCTTATGGATGCACTACATTTTGGACAAGCTGATATCATCCTTAAGATACAAATATATTTATTCAAAAATGCATCGTGATTACATTCAAAAATTAAAATATGAATTCAGGTACATTTTGAAGTACAAAAGTATTCTAGACTATGTGAAAGACAAATATATAGATAACCCTCCTCGAATAAATTCTGATACTGTTGTGTTTAAAGAAAGTTGAAAACAAATGATGCTGTTTATAAAATTGTAAAGATATTCTGTAATTTAGAAGATATAGTTTTAATTTTATTTTTGATTGATGTTTTTAAATGAATAATAGATTAAAATCCGTGTACATAGGATGCAAAGTTTCAATATGGCATTTTATATTTTAATTGGGCATCCTAACTAGCGTGCCTTATAGCTGCAAACCATAGTGATAATTTGGATATTTTAAAGTGTTGTATCATAAATTTATTTTGGCCAAAACTTGGATTGAAATATATCTACCTAAGTAATATATATTTGTATTGTTAAGAAGCAATTTCGCAGTCAACAGAACTGTTCAAGTACCTAAATTTAAATTGTAAATTTTGAATAAATTTTATATTTTGATAATGTCTTATTCTTGGTAGTCCCTTTCCAATAGCAATTGTGTATTAGTAATTAAGGTGATTACCTTTCCAAGTTGTTGAATCCAGTATGTTGGACCAGCTATATTTTGAAGGTAAACGCCCTTTAACATATATTAAGAAATGTATTTGTACTTCTTGTAAGATGGCTTTATTTCCGCAACATTTATAAGTTTAATAAAAATTTCATGTGGCCCTCACAAAATGCATTTTGATATACTCCAGTTATCAGTTGTTTATTATTGATATAAACGTGAACATTTGGCATTACTAAATACATCTATCAGAAAGAAAATATGAATATACAATACAATATTCAAGTAGAGATGCATGTGAGGGTATTTTTCTAATACCTGTTTACTATAATGAGAAAGACTGATGCCGAAAACCACATAAATACCATCTTGATGATGCTTGATTTGATGATTTTAACTCTATACTGCGTACTACGTCATAAAATATAAAGAACAAAGCAGTTTGCTAAACCAAGCAAACAATATGACTTTCAATCTACTTATTCAGCAACTCGTTTGCTAAGCGTTAAGAAATGCATCAATTGCCTTTGAACGATGATTATTGTTGTAATTATAAACTGTGATGGAGTGTAAATGACCTAGTAAAACTTTGAATTGATTATACATTGCCAAAGATGTTTTGTACATTCATTCATTACTCTTAGCATGTTAAAAAAATCGGCTATTTTATTTATAGGGGGGAAAAAATTTAAAAATGCATTCCTTAAGAAATACATACCCAATATGAACAAGAAGAAGAGGAGCTTCAACCTCAGCATTGCATCATGGGATTCGTCCAATATCATACATAACCTTCAAAATGCCCCAATTCCTTCACTACCAAAGAGTAAAATATCATAAAAAAATGAAATAAAAACTAAACAAACACAACAATACAATTTTCTAGGTAATATCCTTATAAAAACTTAATATCATCTTATTAACCTCAACTTTTTCAGTCACAAACTGTAATATTAATGTATAAATTGCTTAAATTGACGAAATGAGCGAATACCACGAAGAAAAAATAGTAAAATGTGCCATTATAACCAGAGTTTTCATATTACTGCTGCAAGTGATCAATAACAACCTCATTCCGGACCACGATGCCAAAGTCTTCTTATATCCGAAAACTAATTTAACTGCTACATATTATGATCAAGCTGTCGAGATGCTTTTTGGAGGCCTGGTTAGATGGGATGCACAGTATTTCATGCATATCGCTCGCTATGGGTACACATACGAAAACACAACCGCCTTCTTTCCTCTTTTCCCTATGATAGTAAAGATTTTCACTGAACTACTACTGCCTATCGTTCCGTTTATCAACGTGAACTCTCTAACAATCCTCGTCTTCGTCGGAATAAACTTTTACGTATTCATTCAAGCCTCCCTGACACTCTACCAACTAACTGCAAAAGTCATCAATGAAAATATAGCATTCAAAGCGGCGCTCCTCTTTTGTTTTAATCCAGCTAACATTTTTTTTATAGCCCCTTACACCGAATGCCTCTTCAGTTTCCTGACCTTCAGGTCAATGCTATACAGCTACCTAATTTATGACACGTATATAAACAAGGGTAAATCAAACTTTACCTTCTTCGCCTTAAGTATTCTTTACACCGCGCTAAGCGCTTGTACTCGATCAAACGGAATCCTAAACTTAGGATTTTTCACCTACTATTTCTTAAAGTATCACATTCCTAAAGCAATGGCAATCTCAAATCGCCGGTTCAAAACAATTTATTCTGTGAAATATTTAAATATCCTTAGTTTCTGCATCATGGTCACGATAACCCCTTTTATTATAATACAGAACTACTTTTTTAATCTGTTTTGCGAAGACTTTGATCACAATTTACCGAAATTTTTGGTGCAACATGGCCAGGAGTATAATTTCGTCCTCCCTGGCATGCATTCGAAACACCAACAGACTTGGTGTAAGAGCCTAATCCCAATCTCTTACCAATACGTCCAAGAGCGTTACTGGAACGTTGGATTTTTAAATTATTATGAATTTAAACAACTGCCAAATTTTCTACTAGCATCGCCGGTCGTTTACCTAATTATGAAAAACGCTTATGAATTTTTCAAAGAGCACCCAAACTATTGTATGAATTTGGGAATCTTCGACCGCATCTGGGTGGTGCCAAAGCGGCCGAAGAAACAAGGAGCACGCTTTAATCGAGACATGCTCGTTTTTGTGATCCACGCTGTGTTTTTAACGACTTTTTGTGTTTTGTGCATCCACGTCCAAGTCACCACTAGAATGATTTGTTCAGCCACTCCGTTGATTTACTGGTTTTGCGCCTATTACTTTTATCAGGAAGAAAAAGACAGTAAGGATTCCATGAATACCTTCTTGTTTACAGCTAAATTAAATAAGAAACAGTTGTTCATAAAGTATTACTACTTGGGATATTTAATTATTGGGACGATGCTGTTTTGTAATTTTTTGCCTTGGACTTAATAAATATGAAATTGTAATGTAAATGTAAATGTAATTTCATATTGTATCAACTTGATTTCACATTCTTCTTAACCCTATTGAGCAGTTTGCATTAATCAATGGATAGACATAACCATCATATTAAAATAATGTAGCAGTTGCGATTGCTCTTTTGAAACATTTTAGTATGGATCACTTCGAATAAATGACAAGAAAGAAGCATTTCATAGAGCAACGAAGAATTATTGGTATAAATATATATAACAGTGTCATCTTAACAAAATCTAATAAATATAACCTAACTTTTTTATAATGAAAATCGTTTGGTGCTTTAAAAGGCTTATTTTGAAGTTTAAGCAATAAATTCTTACGATTTCGTGTCCAAATTGCAACCAAATAAAAACCTTAAATCAAAGAAATACCTAAATTAAATAATTTTTATGGTTTATACTCTTTGCATTCTCATAGTATACAATAGGACACTACACACGTTTTTTTATAGAAATAATTTTTAGGACTGGAATTATGAACTTCCAGTTTTTAAATTAGATAAGACTATTTCATATCGTATATAGATTTCTTTTGGCTATACAATTTGTCAAATAGAATACATACTTTAGAACCTTGGCGAGCAATTGCAAGTTGTCTGCTTTAAAATGCATTTATTCAAAATTCATCGTGATCGCTGTTAAGAACCTGATTGTAATTTTAAATATCGATGCTGCGTTTGGATTTTTATTCAAAATCGCCGCTACATGTGAAGCAGTATCGCTCCTTTCGAGATGTTTTCAATGCCACTGAGAAATATTAACTCTGAGTTATTAAATCTAAACATAATCCGCTCTACCAGTAACAATTCTTCTTTGAAAATGAAGGCGAAAAATTTCAAGAAAATTCCTTGTGATGTTTCATTACCTATAATCGGCACTTTGTATCAATACTTCCCAGTTGTAGGTAAGAACTTTAAATAGATAAGCTGTTAGTACGAGTCTTGTTGAGGTAAGAAATAAATAGTTGTATGTAAAGACCTTTAATAAAATATATTCTGTTGGAATGCCTTGAAAAGTTTGTTGTTATTTAAGGGAAATATGACCCCATCAGGCTTCATCACGCCAACATGCGAAAATACAAGGAGTTGGGACCAATTGTTCTAGAACATTTAACCTCTTTTAATACCACTCTGCTTAATTTGTTTCACCCTGAAGATTTTGAAACCGTGTTTCAAAACGAGCGCGAGAATCCATCGCGTCTAAGTCATTTGGCTTTGGAAAAATATAGATTGAACAACACGCGTCTTTATGCGTCTGGAGGGTTGTTACCCACGTAAGATAATACTCACGTTATCAATTTACAGCACAAAACATACATTTGAAGTTGTTTACAGTTTTTGTTAAGCATTTCAATGATATATTTATCTTGGTTTGGAATTGCATAATCACCAATTCATTTTAGAAACGGAACAGAATGGTGGCGATTGAGAAAGGCTTTTCAAAAGGGCCTCAGCAGTCCAACCTCAGCTCGCATTTTTCTACCAACTGTTGATGCAGTTATAACGGAATGGATCACCAGTTTAATTGTATCAGTAGAAAATAACAAATCATCTCCAGATTTCCTGATTGAATTATGGAAAGTGTTTGTTGAATGTATGTATTAGCGCTACCAATTTGCCATTGCTAATTAATAACTAATGTTTTATCTCCCAGTGGCTGGAGTTGTTATCGCTAATTATAGATTTAAAGCCTTTCACGAAAGTACTGATATTTCCTCAATGCCCATGAAATTAGTACACTCTGCTTTGGAAACCAATCAGCTTGTTGTAGATACAGACATTGGGCTTAAATTATGGAGGAAATTCGACACACCGCTCTATAAAAAAATTAAGGAAGCCCAAGCTTATATGGAAAAGTAATATTAAAAGTGAGGAAAATTAGGGACACATAATTGTAATTAATCTTTAAAGGGTCGCCTTCCACATCATTAATTTTCATGATGAACAACCAAAATTCCAGAGCAGGTCTCTACTTGACAATTGGCGCGATCTATCTCCTGAAGTAGGTGAAAAAGAGGTTTTAGGAATGGTTTTGGATTTTTTATTGGCTGGGATCGACACGGTAAATCCTAACAATCATCTTTGAAATCGATATACTAACGTCATGTTGAGGAATAAATATAATGATCGTCATTTGCAAAGAAAATATTACAGTTGAATCAAATTTCGGACCCAAGTTAAAAATGTTCTGTAACTTGTGTGCTAAATTATATACCTACTAAGTGATCATACACTAATAACAATATTGTAGCTTATATTTAATTTTAGTCTTCAAACACCACGAGTTTCTTACTGTATTACGTAAGCACCCATCCAGAAATACAAAAAAAACTCCATGATGAGAGCTGCAAACTTCTTCCTAAATCAACAGACACCATAACAGAGGAATTGCTAGAAGCAGCAAAATTTACAAAAGCTGTTCTCAAAGAAACCTTGAGGTAAGTTCAATATGTGATAACTTTGAGGCAGAAGACGTTTCTAACTCAAAGTTAGAAGACAATAAAACAAATAGGGTGATTAATAAAACGCTATATTTTAGATTACGACCAATTTCCATAGGTATAGGCAGATTGCTAACGAAAGATATTACATTGAGAGGCTATAATATCCCTAAGGGTGTCAATGTCCTAACGAACAATTTGGTAGCTTGCAGACTTGATCGTCACTTTCACAGGCCTTTGGAGTTTATCCCGCAACGGTGGCTGCGAAACGATCCGTTGTATAAGCAGCCGCATCCGCTTTTACTTTTGCCTTTTGGATACGGAACTAGAGCTTGCATTGCTCGGCGGTTGGCTGAGCAAAACATGCAAGTTTTGCTATTGAAGCTAATCAGAGTTTTTCACATAGAATGGAAAGGCGGGGAGTTGGACTCTGAAATGCATTTGATAGAAAGACCAGATCAACCACTAAAATTTAAGTTCACTAAAAGACCATAGAAATGTCTGTCGGTAACAAATGGTAGCAATCAATCAACTAATATGCGTTAATTATTCGTTTACTCATATCTAGTAAAAAACAATTATTAGTGATTTTAAAACTTAATTATTCATTCGTTAAAATAAATTCTTTTTGTACATTAATTTAAGGTACTTTTATTTTCCTTACAGTTTACTAAGATTTTTGTGCTCCATTTTCCCCATTGAAAATTCAGTAATAAATACTGAAAGTCTTATGAAAAGGCAGCCCCATTTCTTCAATTTCCTTAGCGTGCTCGCGTCTGAAATCCCATAAGAAGTGATCGATTAGAATAGCATTCACAGATTTATCCCCGTCAATTTTCGTCTTGGTGTATTCAACAAGTTGTTCAACAGCTTCAATGGAACAAGCTCGAATTTCCACTTCTTGCTCTTCCCCATTCTTAAGCAAGGTATTTTCTTTTAACTTTTCGTTTAATTCCGGGCTGTACTCGAAAGCACCAAAATAAAGCAAGGTTTGGGGCACCCGGTAGTCAGCAAACATGGTGATTTGATCAATGTCTTCGAAATAGCCAACGCCTTGATTTTTGAAGCATGCCCAAATGTCCCCTATTAATATCTGTGCTCTTTTGTAAATAGCAACCTTCTCCCCTTCGTACTCGGCTTCGTCCCTGTAGCACTTGAAATTATCAACGACCAAGTTTAGCAGTTTAAGGGCACTGTTGTCTGCCTTTTTGACAACATTTGCGAAGCTACCTTCGAAATTCTCCAAAAGGCTTGCACCAACTTCATGCAAGACCTTCAATCGCTCTGGGAAAAGCGGAATCTTTATGTCTGTGTCGCTTCTCAAGATTTTCGTCAGCTGCTCTTCCGTTATTGTTGAGTAAAATTTCGGATTAACGATATCAATATTTTCCTGCAAAAATATTGTTGTTCTATAAATTGCTATTGTTTGGGTTAAATTACTTTAAGTTGTTTAGTTACTTTCTCTATTTCTATTGCTGTTTTAGGTAATAGTTATATAAATTTATAAAATAACAAAGGATTCATTTGAAAATGAGCACTTTATACATTCTTACCTTCATAGCCCTATTTATTGCAGCACATAGAGCAAAATATCCAGTGTATCCATCAACAACCCACCCTGTCTCTTTTTCCGGCTTCCAAAAGCAGAAGTTTAAAGTGTCTACAAGGAATATCCAGTCTAAGGCCCAGGAGTCTTCCGAAGTAGGATGTACTTCTTTTTGGCTAAAATTATCGACAGATAATTCGCCCGAATTGATTCTTTTTGCAATCTATATCAATATTAAAGAATATAAGTTAAAAATTGAAACAATTATTGGACAGTTGGGGATTGGGTGTACATAATGTGCAATTGGAATGATTCAAAACTGAAAGCTTTATCATCAAATAAAATGTTCAGTTTAGCAGCAGATTGCAACTGAGATTAAAAAAAAAAGATTTTTATTACCAGACAATGGCTACCAGTAGAAATAAGTTCAAATCGTCATCATTGAAATTCAAGATGCACTTTTATCATAGTTGTGTAATTCCTCCAAAGAAGTAACAATGTTGTAAAATAATAATTTGAATAAGTTTAAATAAAAACACAATTAAATGTATTTCGGGATAGTTTGTCAAGGATATAGGTTAAGTCAGTAGTTTTGATTAGATTTAAATAAATTACGAGAAGGAGTCACCGGAAAATTAACAGATTCTAAAGAGATGGAAAGCATTAAAAAATGTAATGTAGTACAGTCTTAAAAGTGATCAATTGCAGTTGTGGTTGCATTGGAAATATTGTTGCTAATTCAGTATATTCCATGTGTGGTCATTTTTACCTATCGCCAAGTTTCAACTTTCTTGCTAAAGCAAATGAAGCAAAATAAGCATTGACTATTTGTACATTCAAAAGCGCTGACAAAGCAGTTGCTTCTAGTACTTGCAATCTGTGTGTAAGATAAGTATTTAAAACATACAGCGAAAGGATGCGAAAGTGTGTTAAAAATTGCCATTTAAGGGTTTTAAATTAACCCATTAAAGTTACGGTTGCTTGGTTAATATAATGTAATGATTAGTTGAGTTTACATATGCAACTTCACGTATTTATGAAGCTGAACTTAAAAAAACATACAAAACAATGTTAAATTTGTTTTTCTGTTTTCATTTTGCTGGAAGAGATTGCTTAAATAGTTTGTGCAATGTTTCTATGATGTGCATGTGTATCGTTCTGGCAAATACTATTTTGCACAATCCACATGAATAAACACAATTGTAAACAAAAATCAATCAACAACAGTTCTTTTATTGTGTAAAACTATGCATGTGCATCATCATGCTCATCCGACCACTTTAAAGACCATCTTTTGAAAAATGATTCTTTTTGAAGTAAATTCCGTTAATGCATCAACACATACCTCATCACCAAGTTTCTTGATCCCGGCTTCCTTGATTTTCACGTCCTTTGCTTTTCCAGCAACGAATTTTCCTGATTCTCTTGGCATTAAAACCATGTTTCTAAGCTTGTGTAACGTTTGCCGGTTCTATTCAAACTTGTCGATGCAAGCGTCTCAAATCCAGAAATTGCTGTTCAGATAAGTATTTTTATAGGTAAAATATAGTATCATAAATGTGCAAATTTATAAAACTGTTGCTTTATATGTATACAGCCGCATAGGCAACCAAAACTACCAGTAAGTAGATTGGAGTATATACACAGATGTCCTATAAAATATGTTAAGTGCTACGGAATTCACTACAAAGTTACAAAAGAACCTCTTGTGTAAATAAAACTGCCAGTAGATTTAAAACACATATATTGGCTCGTCAACATTTATATTTATATCATGAATAGTAGTCAACGGTCACGTCGTCAGTTACAAAACAGTCGAGTTATATTCGCACTCATAACTATAATTTTCTTTGCAGTTGTTCAATATATTTGACGCTATCAAAGCATAAAGACTTGCTTACTAGGTACTAACAGGCAATCGTTTGATCGAAAGAGTAATTAAAATAAACTAATTCGGAAACCGATTGAAATTGTTTGGTTGTATATGGATATGACTGCACATTATGAACACTTATACTTATTTTTAAATGTATTATTGACGGTGAACAGCAGATGAGTGTAAATTAACAACAAACGAAACAAATAATTATTGCTTCTGACGTGTAGTCATTTACGCTATGGAATTGTGAGGAATACATGTTTGCAGAAATTGCAAAAATTAAGCGTAATAGCAGTTTTCAAAAGTCATGGAATATGGCCTTTGTGGTGAAAAAAAAAGTCTGCGGTATGCTCAAGCAGATCAACAAACTCTTCAACATATAAATGAGATCGACCTTACCCGACTCCTGGATAGAACAATATTAACAATAAGCATAGGAAATTGACAGAGCAATGTTAGCAATGAAATGCTCAAATATGGGCGACATACATGTGAGGCGATCATCAGCAATCTTCACCCTACGTGGAATTGTCAGAAAAATCTGTGGAGTCCAATAACTCAGCGTACTCGTGCTTCATAGATCTATTATAAGACTTTGATAGAGTGAAACTTTTTTGTTAAGTATTTTAAGCCCCAAAGAAGGAGATCCAACCACATTATAGTTATGAATTCTTATTTAAAATGGGGTATA
>JAWQRO010000277.1:0-44893 GCA_033557835.1 Helochares maculicollis
ATATATATATATATATATATATATATATATATATATATATATATATTAAATTAAAGATTAACTTAAAAATAAAATAGATATTTCATAAAAGTATAAATTTAAAGTTTACCAACAATAAAGAAAATTTATGCATCAATACTGAACATATACTTATGTTAAAGCATACTGTTATATAAATAAAAGATAATAAATGACGTGAACAGCAGTTCTGCTCAAAATTAAAAAATAAACTGAAACTCCTACAATGCTATAGAATTACCTACAACATTTCTATTTAGTATTCCTAACTTTCTAAATTGCTAATGTATGCTTCTAAAGAGATTTGTTTTGGCTGAGGTTTCTTTCGAGGGATGAAGGATTGAATGTAGGCTTGTACAGAGTTTGTCAAGAAGCGATGTGATATATATAGAAAATAAGGTAATGCTAAATTATATCGTACAAAATAATAAAACATATTTTTTCTTTGCGAATAAACAGGATTAAAAAATTCGTTGGCGTAATCAATCAATAAAATTTTGAAGAGCATCAAAAAAATATGTGTTTTGAGGCTGTGTGCAACAAATATATTTGTGCATAAAGCTTTGATTTATTATTTTCACTAATATACCTTTGACGTGAACTTTCTTGGGCAACTCTGGTGGTGTAAAAGTAGGAGGAGGGTGGTGATCATCTGTAACCACAATTTAAATCTAGCACACTTAACTATGACATAAGTAATACACAAGAACTTTTTCTCTAATTACTCATACTATACTAAAATGAAGGCAATCCAGTTGTAGGAATTTATAAAAAACATTTTTGAAAACCGAACAAAAAGAAATATTCGATCTGCAAAGGTAACTAATTCTAATTTTGTACAAAATTATATCATTGCGGTCAACTGAAATATTTTATATAAATTTATATTAATGAAATCTAACTTAAACACTTCAAAAGTAATAGACACAATATAGTTAGCTAACCTCTATTAAATTTCAAATATCGACTGACAATGAAAAAATATTTCAAACCGCCTAGAAATCAAATCTGTTAGAAATTAAAATTAAAGGATGGAAGAGATGCCACAGACAAAATTGAAATTGAAACGAATTTTTAAATAGAATTATGAAAAAAAAGTTGTTTGTATTTTAAATTGCCTTCACTAATGTATCCCTACATCAACAGTAAATAGGACCAATCTATTTAAATTTTATATATAAAAGGGATACACTATTAATTTCTAATGTGTAAAGGTTCTATGCAAATCCCAAACATGTATCTTAGCCTAAGTTATGTACAGATTAACTATGAGTAAGGCACATAAATGCGTGCAAGAAAACTGTAAAAAATGCAGACATTCGTTCTTGAAACCATGCTGGATGCAAATAGACATGCGCCATGCATTTTGAAAATATAGTCAGTCTCTAAAAGAGCAGTGAAAGTGGAAAGAAATTGGTGTGGACCTAAGAGAGTTTCATAATAACTTTTTTATATAAAACATAATGGGTTTGATGTGATCCTGTGGCCCTTCGTAGTGCTCTGTTATTTCGAAAAGTCTTAATAACTTACTTGGAAATGTGTTTGTGAACTCCTCACCTGCAGAGACCAAGTAAAATGAGCAGTGATAAAATATGTCAATGAGTGTCTAGATGTATAGGAGAAAACTCAAGATGAAAAATGGTGGAAATAATTCGACAAGGGAAATAGGAGAGCCAATGAAATCGTGATGAATTCAGGCGCTGTTGAAAATTTTTCAGCTAGGCACAACTGTTAAGAAAAGTCATGTCAATCAAATTTTTAATGTAACGGTTTTTTATTTCCACCAAATTTTAATTTTTTGTACTTCACCGTTGAAACCTACTATAAAAGGATTCAGTATGTATAATTTTTTAAAGGTATGACACGACATCAAGTCCATTCTAGTACATTTTCACTAATAAACACAGCACTAGACTTGACTTTACATCAATACTAATACATCAAAAACAAAATTGACTCAAGCTATTCGACAGAACTTTAAATTAAAAACAAATTTAAAATGAATGTGTTTGAAAATTGTACAATAGAATCGAAATTAAGAATAAAAATAATAAATTCTATTTTGTGCATTGATTCTAACTTGTAATGATTTGTGCTTCGTTTTGTGATTTGTGATAAGTGACATGTTTTGAAATCATGGAGTTTCTACAAGTACTAACTCAACCTACCAAATCTTAAGTCAGTACTTGAAAATCCAGCTGAAGTAATAGAAAAGGAAAACGATTGTTTGATTAATTAGGTCGTAATGCACAAAATATTTGTTTTTAACAAAAGAAATAGGCTTCTAAAATATTTAAAAGGAAAGAAATTATAATTTAGAAATAAAGAAAGATAAATGGAAATAAAGAGAATTTAGATTCTTTGTACGAAGACGATCAGTACACAGATTTTATACAGAAAATGCATTAGCATTTGTTAAATTCGTGTTTAAAAACTAATAATTTTTTAGTTAACTAAGCACATTTTTTCATACAAAAATGCAATACACTGAAGACCATCCGATTATAAAATTCAAAAGAAAGTGGAAAAACACAGTCTGGACATGAAACCATTTAACCTGATTTTTAAAATCCATACTAATGATGTGTATCGGTTATTAAATGTCAAAATATTTTGTTCAGGTACATAATGTAGTTACATTGATGTTATAATTAATCGAATTTTTGATTTATTTGGTTTCATACCCGTCATGTAAATCAAAAACATACAAAAAAGAATAATGAAAAAATTATAATAACAGTAACAAAATAAAAACGGAAAACACCTAGAAGTGAGTAGATTAAGAAGTCTGTATAGTGAAAGTTAAATTTTGCTGTGTTAAAAGTTGTAACGTTACAATGTGGCTGTGTGAAAAATGTACAATATACGTACTTGCTCTACCGACCATCTGAATGGCACGAACACCTTTCCTGAACGTCGCCACTGATAGGGCACCAGACAAAAATAGTTGTTAGTCGTAGCCAAGTACAGCAGCCCTACAATACCCTAGCCTTTGGGCTCATAATAACAAAAACAACGTATTTTTGAATGCTTTTATTTCTACGCTTTTCAAAAATATGTTCTTTCAAATAAGGATTATAGTACACCTAGCTGCCTAATAAATCAACCCTGGGCGATACTGGATAGAGGATAAATTTTTTTGGGTTTACAAAGGTAGTGCGCAGATAATCTGGTGATTAAATTTTAGGAATTTTTTTTTTGAAAACAAAGCAAGCTAGTAGTAGTATGAACCATCACCTTTTTCCCTTGGAGATAAACACTATTTTCCTGGCGATTAAATTTAAAATCAAGCAGACTTAGCAGCTCTTAGCACAACTGCTTAGGTTTTTGAATCTGAAATACTGATCGGAATTTCAAAATTTTGGGACTGCCATACTTTACCATCATTTTTGTTCAATCACGAAAAGAATTAGCCAATGGCTTGGATATTAGCATGAATATATTTTGTTTTTAACTTGCGATTTCATTTTTAATCCAACAGGAATGCGAAACCCCAAGAATAACAATAAAACTCTCTTTCATAAAATTATATTGGATAAACGTTTAAAAACCTTGGCGCTACCTATGTTTATGTAGGTGTCCGTGCTAGTCAACTTATTTCACAAAATTTTCATGATTCTTTAAAATTTGTGTCGATATTGCTATAAGCACAGCTAAGCTTTTAAACTATTTTAAATATTTAATTAATAAAATATGAAAATGCTCTTTGTTCACATTGTTTTTTATTAGGGTTTATTTGTATTGTTTTAGCTATATCAATAGGATTCGAAAAATAACGATATTTACTTATTTCTATCAAATTATTCATTTAACAAATGAACAGTTAAAATAAGTTGAGTAAAAAAATCCGTACAGAATTATGGTTGTTACAAATTTTAGAACCGAAAAGCCATAAATTTAATATAATTATACATTTCAAATTGATTTTCAATGAATATTGGTAATACTTTGTTGTATGTACTGTAACGTTACATATTTATTACATTTTCACTAGTAAGTTACAACTTATATGCTAAGTTTAGTCACAAAAATGCAGTTACCACAATATTCTCTTGAAATGATAACTTTAAGCTTTACTGAAGTAACAGCATGCATTTCCATTTCTATTTGATAATGTTCTTTTAAAAAACATCTAGCACATTTATAGCAATTGAACATACAGAAAGAGAGTTTTTAGTAAAATTGTGTAGTTAGTAAAAGTGTGCGTGCTCTGTTTGTGATTTTTGTTAGTGGTTGTGGTGGTGATATTATTAATAGTATAGCGGGTTTACAGGTATGTAATTTTGTACATATATTCATGCTAAATATTATAAAAACATCAAAAACTTGTTTCGGTTAACCAAGTGATTTCAGAATCAAACAACTTAAAATACCAGCCATGTGAGCTTTTTAAAAACACTGTATTAAAAATTGCATAGCAAATTACACATAAGCAGCTTCAGCAGCGTATGGTGCTGGAACCTATAACATTATGATTTTAGCGTTTGTCAAAAATTACTAAGCGATTTACAGTTCCGATACATTCTTGGAAGAAATTGTAATCGTAAGTGAAAAAATCCATATAATGCCTGAAAGTTTTTGAGACAAGTTGTTAATTTTACTTCGCAAAAAGCCACAGAAAATTAATTTTCAAAAATGTGGTATTTACCAAAATATAAAAATACTCAAGTTACAAAAATGTTTAGGTATAGGTATCAAAATACGAAATGTTTTAAACGAAATTATCAACATTTCATAAGTTAAGCTTATATAATTAAAAATTTAATACTTACTTGTTTTTTACGGATATATATTTTTAACTTCACTACCCCTTCAATTAATAACTAAAGGTGTATTATTTACTTTTTAAGAAACAAAATAAGTATTTACAGAAAAATCTAAAATTCTATTCTACTAATTATTTAGAAAAGTGAAGTGGTGGCTTAAACGGTCTACTCAGAGTGAGATTTAAAGATTTCAAGCATTAAATAGAGCAAAATCTATGGCAGCATTTCAACTGTGTCCTAAAAGATCCATAGTATCATCTTATCTAGAGTAACTACAGCTCTAAAAGTAATGAAGAATGTATGGGAACATGTATAGTCAACAAATTTATAAAAGCAGCTGAGCCTGAAAGGAAAGAGAAGGGTTGCGTACCCTCCAAACATCTGTAAGTAGAATTAAGCCCCTGTTTCACCATGCCTGTCTGCATCATGATCATTCCAACATCTGTAAAAAGCCAAAAAAACAAACCAAACTTTCACTAGTTAAAGTGATTATACACAAAAACTCTGTCACGTTAGACAATTTCTGGTTTTGTACAATTCAATTAGTCAACAATGCAACCTTCATCAGCAAAAAATTGAAGAATAAAAATTGTATTTAAAAGTTTACTGTTATAAGTTATTAGGCTAAAATGTTGTTTTAGAAAAGAAAAACATTTTTCTTAGAATAAAATCTTATTGTGTTTAATTTAATGTACTAAAATTTTGCCATTCTGCACTTCAATTTGTCTAGAGTGTTGTCACTGGAAGGTTGTAACTCTCTAAATTGTTGTCAATGTAAATTACTACTATAGGATTATATCTCTTCACACTAAGTTGGTTTTCATAAAAAAATTGATATAATTCATGTTATAAATTGATCCATTGACAACAAGTTTTTGTTTGTTTGTGTGCATATTGTTTGAGCAGAAAGAGATTGTCGGCAAAATTGGTCAATTGTATTTGTGTTGTTCTCCATTTTAAATTTTAAATTTTAAAATAAACATAGCTGTTCGTTGTTGTGGTATACACAAATGAGTTTAATACTCCTCTCACTCTACTCTAAATTAATGTCAATAAAAGGCCCTACAGTTACGTTGTTCAGTGAAATTTTTAAGAGGAAAGATAAAAGTTTATATAAAAGGCTCACCTCATTCTACCTAAAGACTATGCAAAAAATTGGTCGTCAAAGAGAAGAAATTAATTTGCTACTAAATTAAACAAATAAATGAAACTTTGTCACAAATTTCAACAAACAAAAGCCAATAGGTTGACATTGTACACACCAGAGGAGAAAAATAAGCTTATGGACTTGTGGAATAAATGGAAGCCCAGGGTGTCGTCACATTATAAATTTCCTCGTAGTAAATTGTTTATAACTTACATTATTTATAAATATATGCAAAGAATACCCAATAAATTACAGATAGGTAACGATACTTACAAATTTTTGAAACATTTTTTATAAAAATAATGGTATAATGGCCTAACCATGCATAAATGTGCAGAGGATATATAAAATGTGTGTCAAAAGACATTCCGTTCAAACAGGCAAATTTGAGCAACCAAATTGAATTTAATGGAAAAATTATTAAATATCTACAATGTTTGGTCAGTAAAATATTTCCATTTTTCCTACACATACCAATAGCAAAACTATGATTGAGTGACAAACAGTATATTGGAATTATGTGTATGGTATATGCAGAGCATAAAGAACAAGTCACTTGAGCAAAACAAAACTAGAGAAATAGAAAAATGAGCGAGCTGATCCGTCAGGCAGGATCTAGACAGATCTATAGTCAATTAGAGATCAATTTACCTAGATCATGGGACCAGTTACGTTGTTGTACTGCCACTAAAATAAGCCACCATAAAAATTTTAAACAGGGTAGTGAACTGTGTTAATAACATTTTATCATATACACAAGTAAAAAAATTAAACAAAATGTCTTTATGAAAAGATTGTAATGATCGATTGACCCCCATGGTGATTAATTTTTTTAGTTAAAGTCAGCTTGAATCGAGAGGGGCAGGGAAAGACAAAATCATATATTTATTTACATCATGAGTATGAAAACGAACAACACAGTAGTAAGCGAAATGGGAATGAATTTCTTTTGAATGGGCCTTATATAACGTGTGTATAATGAATTGTTTTAGAAAATTTCGAGAGGGCTAGTAGTTGCATGGGCAAATGTATTTATATTGGGAAAGTATTTATTAAAAAGAGAACTCACAGTTTTTGCATTTGCACTTTTTGATGAGTGTTTCATCTTTTATATCGTCGTGACACGCTTTGCAGTAAAACCATGCTCTGTAATAAAATAAATTTCTTTGTTATCAACATGAATTTATGTTTGGATTAATAAACAAAAACAAACAAGAATCACTATTGGGTATAAAAAATGCATATTCAGCTACAGTTGATCTAGTTAATTTGAAATAAAAATAAATTAATTAAAATAGTTTCTTAGTTAGTTCTAAATATTAGATAGCAGCTTACCGTTTCACTTCATCAGCTGATTGAGCGATAAAGAATCCCTGAGTATTTGCTACAATTTTGGCGCCACGTGGATTGATGGAAATTTTTGTATCTGATCCCTCTGACCCTTTTACTTCGATCGCCAAGAGCAGTAGTTTTAATTTCGTAAAACACAACCTAAAGAGGTAATTCATACACAGATCAGAATAATTCGCCATTTAATCGCATTAAATACTTGTGAAACTAATTTTTATACCAAACGTATGAAAACACATTTAGAAAAATTAGTACACAGTTATTTATATTGATTTTCACACGTTACTAGTACGTGTTTAGTCATGCAATTATTGTACAGTTAACTCTGCTGTAAACATAGTGTGAATATGTTGTGTATGCATTATTTCAAATGCATTTGAAACAATAAATGTTTTAAAAGTACTATTAAAAATAACTGTTAGTATAGTATGCAGAATGAGAAATAAGAGCTACAAATGAAAATATTGTAAATATAAATCATTGTTACGACAAACAGAATTAATTGCACAATATTTTATTAAGTAAAAACATAAATGAAATTAATTACTATAAATTGTGTCAACTAGAAAGCAATTGAACAAAAGCATGCCCTAAAGCAAAAAGCGAAAGCAATTTTTTTAATCATAAAAAAATTAACGCAAGTAGAGCTCGGGGTTAGAGAAGACATTAGAGAAATTACTTTGCATGGACGACTGATTATAAATGCTTCTTATTGCTTCGACTCTGCAAAACGAACATTTCAAGCTGCATTTATAATTTTGTTTCGAGTTTATGTTTTGCTCCATCCCCCATTGAAAATGTACAAGGGTGACAAAATCAGCCTTTATTTTGTAATAACTAATTATTATCTACTCTTTATAAAAATAACACCGATTTGAGAAAAGAACGGTATTAAAATCATATTAATACTAAAAATGCTTTTAACGATAATATTAATGCTTTTAAAATTTAAATTAATGAATTAAAAAACGATAATAATGCATTTACAAAAATTATCTATGCTTTTACAAATAATATTGACCTTGTAAAACATTAATGATTTTACAAATAATGGTTTTATAAAAATAATCGCAAATTCGTACACGCAAACACAAAAACAAAATCTACCAAATCAAACTTTCAATCAATTGAGTTACAAACACCAAACTAGATGTATAGTTTTTGTCAATAAATCAAACATGAATTAAAGCGATGAATTTTTAGTTGTGTATTAAAGTGAGTATGTTAACTAAGGGTACCAAAAATACGGTGAATTCACAAAAAGTGTGTATCTATTGATGCGATAAAAATTGATGCTAAAAATCACGACTATTTTTTCTTCTCGTAACTACTGTAAGTATTTTAGTTTAATATATTTTTTTGTTGTATATTTTTTATTAACTTCAATATTTAGCTAATCAAACATCAATTTGTCGTAATGTAGTTAAAAAGTAGCATTATTTGTGAGAGTTAAAATTTAAAGTAAGGTGGTTTTTCCTAATCTAAACTATTGTGTCCACCTTTCTTTAATGTCTAAAACTATATAAAAAATGGAAATTATTATGAATATTGTGTAAGAGTAGGTTTGGTTTTAGTGTTAAAATATGTGTTGCGTGTTTTGAGAGCTTACTCGCTGGCCTGGGGGAATGACATGCCCGTGAACGAGGGGGACAGAGTCTCAGTGTACATCTCACATCCCGTGCCTTGCAGGTAATCGTTCTGCCAAACTTGCGTATCAGGTGACTGAAAACAATATACTCCCACTGAACTTCTAGGATTTAATCATCAGTTAATTAACTGAAAAGTTGTTGTTCGAAAGGCAACAGAATGATGATTTTAACAAAACCAAACTTTCATTTAATTGATTTTAATATTTCAGAACCAACTAACGCTATCCCAAGGTTGCATGTGAAAATTTCATTTTAACAGGTATTGCTGATGACATTTTTAAGTTTATGCCTAAGGTCTTTGATGACCAACTAAATATTTAGTCATTGTCGATATGTATAGTGGCGAGCATGAATTTTTCAAAGAATACGAGACAAATATTTAGAGAATATTCACAAATATGAGAACCTTGTGATTTTAGGCAATGAGAACCTACAGAACTGCAAAGATGTCTAATTCTGCTAAAGTTAGTCATTAACTCTCTTAATTTGTTACAATTGTAATAGTTCCTAATAATTAAAAATATGACAATAATAAGTGGTCAAAATCTTGAGTCTCTTGAATAAAATAAAAACCTTAAGAAACCAAAAACTCTAGAGTATCGTGGACAGTTTGAATTCTTTAAAACTAAAAATTCCTAGCGGGGAAAGTCTTAATATTTCAAAATAATATGAGCTTAATTACGAAACTATAAAAATTATTGCAAAGCTAGAAAGTCCGAAAGGTATATAAAATAGTTTGAATATGTTTAAAATCTAGATAATTTTGATAACTAAGAATCGTACAGAAGAAAGAAAACGCTAAGAATCAATAAAAAATTGCATTCAGTTGCAGATACTTTCAAAAACATATTATTTTTTAGCGTTAGTTTGAATTGAAATAACAGCTAAAATAATTCTCCATAAAATTAGTCGTATACGTGATGTAGCATCATTATCTGTTCCCGTTAAAACCTACTAAATCCACAGCACTTATCGATTTTTATTAAGTAATGAAAAAATGTAATGTTTTGTCCAAATGGAATAAATTCAAGTGCAGGCTAGTATAAGATCTAATAGATATAAAATGTAAATACACCAATAGCATAATACAGAAACAAGCGAGCAGAAAGTAACCAGTTGCACTGTAGCTATATGGTACCATTTTTCTGTGGATACAATAGAATTACATTTTTTAAATCAAAATCGTCCTGTTTCAAATCTATAAACGACTAGTAAAAGAGGTCTGAACGATATGAAAGTGGATGACAGATCAAATTAAATAATGATAAATGAGCATACAACTATGTCGTTTACTCTCGCTCTCTTGGTAAATAATGTTATGTATTTCACTAATAGCTTGGTTATTTTTAAAGGAGTCGCAGGTAATGACGAGTGTGGGTCGCCTTACGACGAAAAAAATCTAAAACCGTGCGTAATTTTACAATGTTGAACTAGAGCAAAACAAAATATTTGCTCTCGATTTTAAAGTTAATTTTCTACGCTTTAAAATTGTGCTCTGAATTTTAAATCAGTTTATTTTAATTTAAACCTTGAACTAGAAAATTTCGATTCAAAATTGATTCAGATTTATAAGGAGCTTACAACAAATGTCGGTCCTAAAGTTAATTTAAATTACTATAAAATTCATTCGTAAAAATTTATCAAGAACGCCAAACTCGATTTTCAATCATTTTGTTCAGAAAAGTAACTTAATTCTTTTAAGATATCTATTAGTTAATATTGATTCCTGTTTTGCTTTGTAAGTAAATTTATATTAAAATTTCCACGAGCGTTTGAGGAGCATTTCTTTGCGAAATGAGTTTCTGTAAACCTCATAATGCACCAAATTCAATAACGTGGAAAGTACGCCGTAAATTTGATTTGAAAGGCATGTGAAGGACTCAACTTAAAATTTATTTGATTCAAACTTTCTTGGGTAAAGCGATCGTTTGTTTTTACGATAAGTCTTTTCCCTCATACCCTGCCTTTGCAAAAAATACCAAGATATAAGGAAACTGTCCAATGGAATCTATTCCCCCATTATTTACCAAGTTTTCTCACTTTATAGGCTTTTATAAAATTTCGTAGACTAAAGAAAGATATTTAACATATAGAAGGCACGTTTTAAAAACTTGTACTTTGTGTTTTATTATTATTCTTTCTTTTACTGGCATGTCACAATTTCGATAAATAGCATTAAATAGAAACCTTAGAAAAGGAACAAGGGATTGCCCTACTAAGACTATTAACTGTAATAAGTAATAAGAATGGAAACTTGATATGATAATATTTAAATAATAAAAAAATTAACTCGAGGATGAAGTATACACGGTTTAACAGATTTACATCCAACGTCATTGTAGTCTAGTACCATAAATACAAAGATATTTGTGACAGAGGGCAATGCATGTACATTAGGAGTGCGTTGACAAATTTCCAGATACCCTCAAGCCGACTTACTCTGTGGCCTGAGCAAAAGGCATGCCTATAAAGGAAGGACTCAAAGTTTCAGTGTACATCTCCATCCCTGTTCCCCGCAAGTAATCATTGGTCCACACCTGCATGTCTGGAGACTGCAATCATTTAAGTTTTGTCATCAAATTTCAGTCATAAAACACCAACATTTACAACCCTTAAGACCTATACATGACCATGTTCGACATAAACGAACAAAAATCTAGAAAGAAGATATGCTTTAGACTATAAGTTATGATGGAAAAACTTACAGTTTTAAAGGATCTCATAGCAAAAAGATTTGCCATCATCGTGGAAAAACCTGGTGCTAAACAGGACTGAGCTATAAACCCCAGTTTCAGTTCCGCCAAGCAGATCACGTCGTCTCCTTGCTTCCAATCCCACGAAGGAATGTTTAGTAGATAAGCCTGGAAAAACGAAAGTATCATATGTTGTGAATGTGTTCGGCGGGAGCATATCCAAACATATGTAACATTCTTGTTTGTTTGGGTACAACTAAATGACCGTATAGTGTGGCAACGGAAAAAAAGTAAATATTTTCGTTTACGTAAACATACATGTAAATGACTCGTTCATATGTAGTTTAAAAATGAAATATATTTGCTTTCATCAGTTGTCAGCGTATCGGATTACATAACTTGTATTAGCTTGATTATTGCTTGATTTTCCGGCAAAATAATACTTGATATTGACAAATATTTGATAATTTCCTGTAATATATTAAAACTGTTGTCGATAAATTTTGTAAATCCAATGTTGGAGTTGATTGAAATTTTCACCCAGCAAATTACAACTAAAATTTACCTTATTATGGTACTGCATTAATTGAATAATAACCCTAATGTCATCACTGTAGTTCTTAATGGAAATCACTCTCATAATGTTTGCGGCATCCTCGGCGTCCGGATCTTGGCAGTACTTATTTGCTAATACTAGGCACGCATCGGCTTCGTGAACCTAAAGGAATACAAGATGAGCGTTAGTAGAAAAATCAACAGAGGGTTGTAAGCGGAAAAGATGAGCTAATCAAATGAAAATGCTATCCTATACTCTTACTACTGTTTCATGAGCAATTGAATTAAAAGAAAAACAAGGTAAATTGAAATTTTATATTGCACAAGGGAAATTTGTAGTAGTATTTGAAAAATTTATAAAAATTCCTATAACTACAGTCTAACAAGGAGCTTGCAACATGCACAAAATCTTTACAGACTCTAATTATCATATTTAAGTAGAACTTGCTAAAGGCGCGCAGCAATCTGTTTAAATGTGCATAATTGGGAGTTTTCAAGAACCCGAGTAAATTGATCGAAAGCACGAAGCAAAAGAAAATATAATAATAGCTATTTACTTTTCGCTGAAAATTATCAATTAATGGCATGGAAAATAATGAAGCTCTATTGCTAAGGCGCCGGTAAAATGATATTCGTGACGTCACTATCACTTGCCCACTTTACATAGGGCTGATTTTTGTTTGGGGAAGCAGTAGGCCCATTCAAGTTTTTAATTAAGAAGAGAATGTTTTTAATTTTGCGGTGGAAGAATGGTTGGAAAAATTTCATTGTGAAAACCGGGACAGAGTGGCATTCTCAAGAAAAGGTTTATGATGGGCAGAATATGTATTACATTCCGTAAGAGTTGGCAATTACTGTTTTATTGGCACATATAATTTTAATGCTTATGTTTAACATGAATTATTGATGTTTAAAACGAAGCAATTAAATGTTTACAGCAATTGTAATAGAGATGTGCAATTCAAGGTGTCGTCAAATTTGATATCTTAGTGCAGTCGATTGGAGAAAAATTTGCTAATTAAAAGTAAATTTCTTGATATAGGATTCCGGAATTGCAGTGACGTCACGTTTTGCTGGTGTATTGTCTTATAAATTGTTTGCTAGGTGTGGTTGCGGCATTATGTATAGTTAAAGTTTTGTAAAATAAAGAAAACTTCCCAATTTTTCGAATAAATGTACAATCTAAGTCATGCACGATGTTAAAAATCGTTTGCTCGGTTAATTAAAAAAGAAACTAAAAAATTTAAAAACGATCCTAATAGGCAGCCTTGTTAATGCCAATTTGGCCAACTTACCAGCAAGTGGCCCTTCGTCAATGGAGACTTTGAGATTATTTTTATCCTAGTTTTGCTATACACAATTGGGGTACACGACAGCTCTCCAGGATAGTCTTTTTTACCTGGTATTTTGGGGGATGGTTAGTAAAACTATGTCCAGTTAGTTCAATTAAATAATTTGGGACCAACTTTTCTGTAGCTTACCTCCGGGGTTTCGTCCAATTGCGCCAAATACACCGACTGGACACAGTTTTAACGACTAGATTATGGCAAGACCTATTTCAACACACTTTTACAAAGGGGATAGGTTTGGATGTTACACAATATGCAGAAAATATCATTTTTTTGATTGTATATCTTTTTTTGAATTCTTATTTTTTTTTAAGTTCCACATCTTGACGAGGAGACTAGAGCTGGCAGCTTTAGAGCATTGAGCTTAATGGAGTGACTAGCATTTTGACGTACATTATAACTCAGGCTGGGAAATTTAATACTATTGGGTAGAAATTTCAATCTGTTCTGATCTACAATTTTAAAGTATGTAGAGTAGAAATACGTTGGAAATATAAGATTGGAGGTATGGATCCTCAGAGTTTTGCAGGATTGGAACGCTGTTGAGTTAGCACACAAGACATCACCAAATAGTTTCCTTTAATTTTCTATAATAGACGCCAAACTTAATTAAACTTCTAACTATGAATCCCTTTAAAACTCTCCAACTACTTACTAATATCGCATGCCCTCTAAAGTATCCATTTCGCTAAGAATTTTGTTTCACTAAATAATGGGACATTCACAAATTAGCTACCGCTTTGAAAACTGCTATTCGATGAAACTGCTTTTCAAAAACCCTAAATTCCACTAATCATGAAAGATATACAATCAAATACAATGAAATTGAACAAAACTAAAAAAAAATAAAATTCGTTCCAGAGACGACACACATACATCGCTCATCCCAAAATCAATTAATAACGAAAAAAAAAAGTTTAAATGAAAACAGAACGAAATAACGAATAATTTAAATAAACCGCCTTAAACATAAAATGTATAAATATAACATTGACTATCCGCACAACATTCATTATGTAACCCTGGCTTACCTTGACCCTTTGTAGGTCTATAGGGTTCATGATAGTGCCCTGGAAGAACTCTACGGTAGTGAAATGTCTCTTGAAGAGACCTTCCAGTTCTAGGTCTGGTGGTTTCCTGCATCATCCGAATAGTTACCAACAAATAAATACAAGAGATTTAACGTCTACTAGAAATAAACTGGGCTCCATAATCGGAGGACATTCCACTTCAGCAATACCATGCAGCAGAAAGGCACTGTGGCTAGTCCACTACACTGCAAAAACCTTCAGAGTTTCCCAAATAAATTGAAAGTAAAAGAAGAAGAAATTCCGTCATCATAAATACCTTTCCAGTTTCGTTTGCATTTTTCAAACGAAAAGTGCTAATCCATCCTTGTAAAACCATTCACATTTCCTAGGAAGTCTAACAAGTTTTCAGTCTAATTCCAAATTTGACTTATTATTTTTATGCCGAACAAGAGTATGTATTTACATGTATGTACAAAGCGTTCTGTTTCAACAGTTTTAGCATTTCTAGACCGTCTTGTTCAGCGCTTCATTTTGAAAACTGAAATTATCGTGAAGCTTGTTTAAAATCCTAGAAGATTGCAACGATTTTACGTAGACGTGCACTAAATAAAGCTCTTATAAAATTGAAATAAATCATGATAATAATATAGAATTAGCAAAATAATGTTTGGAAGCTTTTAAAAATTTGTAAGATATGAACATATTTTTAAAATAAATGCCAACTACTTAACGGTGCTTTGAATGCAATTTTATGGAAAAATCTATTCATACATTAAAACACTTACTCAAGTTATCTTCATCTTAAGTGAACGCGAATGCTGCGTTTGCTTTAGATTTTGTAGTTAACACACACGTTGTTTGATTAGACTACTTGCTTAATTGCTCTTACTTTATTGTCAAATAAAAGTACAATTAGTAGGTGAAGTAGCGAAAAATTATTGAAACATCTCGGCAGGAATTACACTATAATTTATATTGTTGTCATTTAACAGAATTTTATGATCGTTTATATATAATATAATAATATTTTATGATCGTTTATATATAATATAATAATATTTGAAAAAGTTGCAATTTTGCACATTTAAAATATGCAGCAGAAAATGAACGAAGATACATTTAGTCATCCCATAAATAAATTCAATCACATAAGCAGTTTTCTTAAAAAATTTGGGTCAAGGTTATATTGATATATTATATTGTACAAATACTTATCGAGTTTATATTGTAGATGAGAAATTTTTGAAAAAAGATAAACTAAAAGTTTTATAAGGATATCGGACGTAGAAATATGAATATTTAATTTAATTACGCCTGGTTCCCCGAAATAAACTCATGACTTGGTCGAGAACCGTCAACGGAACTTGTTTTATCGATTGATCAAAGAGCAAGCAAATTATCTGACGGACGACGCACCTGAAAATACAATTTTAGTAATTTATACAAAAACACGTTCACAGTACTGCTAAAAAATAAAGTCGAGTTGCAAATTACACACATTTTCAATCAAATAAACCAATTGTGCCTCTGCAGAGGCTTAGGATTCTCTATTTACCAATATTACCAATTATTCTTAAAATTGACTTATCAGTTAAAAATGGCAAAGAGGTGCATGAATCTTATTTATGGGATGGCGTGAGTCATGCATACGTGAAAAAAATGACCGAAGCACAAATCTACATTCGTATCTTGATATAAATAAAAACTTACCGTGTTTATGTTTAAATATAAAATATATAGAGCGCAAAATGTAATTAAATATTTGGTAACAGGTGCTGATTACATGCATTAAAATTTCGTGAGAACTGCAATCTGTAAGTATACAGCGGTAACATAGTTTCTACTATTGCTACTCATTATGACTACTTTGGATATATTTAAACCTCATATAGCGTGTCATTCGTATGGTAAAGCAATTACTTAAATTAACTATACCTTAATTACCGCCATTTTTAATTTCCACAATATTTCGTCATTGTCGCGTCCAATTTTCAGCGAATAGCGAAACAGGTTCAATAGAGAAATACTTAACTGTTTAACAATTTCATTAGAAAATGCAGAATATCCGCCTTACACGAGATTCATGATGAAATTCAAAAAGATTAAGTATTTCTATACAAAACTTAAATTTCGCTAATTGGATACCCTTTTACCAATTTCACAACTTGATGAAGTTATATTAAAGATATTAAGTAAACAAACTGTATCAAGTTGTAGAAATGCCGTTGCGTTTAAATGAAGTACTGAAATTGTGAAAATATAAATAAATATGAAAATAAAATGTAGGCAAATCTGCGAACTTGAGTTTAGTGTTTTTCCAAGCTATTTTGTGAGGTTATAAATATTGCAAGCTGTGGCGAGCTAAAATATCGACGTCAAATCTGCAAAATTCAGGGAAACCGTAGCCAGTTCTTCTAAAATTTAACAAACTCTGTAAAAGGTAGTAAAATTCTGTTAAATATCATAATACAAAATATAGCTATCAATCTAACTTGAAGCCATACCAAGAATGAGTTGAAATGCAATTTAATTACCGGAAAATGCATATATAGTAAGTCGAATTTTCTAACTACGTAAGTGAGGAAATCATAATATATATATACAATATTTAGAAAAAGGAAAATGTCTATATTTTTTTTGTTGAGATACTTATTATTGTGAAAAATCAGCTATTGAGGACTATTGTGTAGATATACATAAATTTGAAGGAATACGGTAAAGGGTACAAGAACATATTATAAGGGATTAATTAAAATTAAAGTACCGGAACCATGAAATTATTTAATCATAAAGCGGTTTGTGGTATATCAGATAAATTATTTGAAGGTTCATTGCAATAAACAGATGAAAGGGCAAACTGATGATTAAAGGAAACCAACCATCGAAATTCTTGGTTGTTGACTATCATATGTGAAATAAACTAGTGTTTAGCTCAGACATGACGCCAACGGCATTTGAATGACTGAGAACTTCACAGTCACTGCCACTGCAACACTGTGAAGTTTTTTAAGGGCCCATCCTATGCACTTGGCAGTAGGATAGGTCCTTGCGAGGCTATCATATAGCCCCCCGTTGGGGATCAAGGCCTTTGGTAAAACTTATTGGCATCACAACCAGTAAGTTTAGCTAACTGCCAAGCTGTTGCAGATTTTCTCCAGGAGATTGCTGCTTTGGAATTTGGAATTTCATTATCCTAGATAAGATATACGTAGAGTCGTTCGTTGAGTTGCAATAGCGGTGGCTATTTTCTATATGACTACTAAATTTACTAAACATTTACAAATAGCTAACATGGCTAGTTGAAATATAATATAAAACTGCTAAGACATTTCAACGTGTAACCAATCGCTAAAACTTATCAGTCTCAAATAGTAAATTCTCATAAGAAAAAACGACTAAAGCTCTTTAGCAAATGCTTATTTTTGGAGAGTTGTTTCGAATGTTTACATAAATGTGAAATAATTCTAAATGAAATCGAATCAAATAATACAAACGGCTAGCGAACACTCAGCAATAACATCAAAGCATTTTTCTTAGAAAGGCCAAAACATTTTCCTCCTATCTCGCTCTTCCTATATTAGTTGGATGTGTTATGGGGCAGTTTTTACATTTTTTCCATTTTTAGAGTTTTCAGCATATTAAGGAGCGACCCTTCGGTGCACGATCCGCCTCTTATCGCGTACTCTCCTTTAAT
Source organism: Helochares maculicollis (assembly GCA_033557835.1). Classification (NCBI taxonomy): domain Eukaryota; kingdom Metazoa; phylum Arthropoda; class Insecta; order Coleoptera; family Hydrophilidae; genus Helochares; species Helochares maculicollis. The sequence goes on from JAWQRO010000277.1 coordinate 18,253, forward strand.
ATTTATTCTGCAGAGATGATATTAAAGAGTTCATATATGCATGAAATGATTGAAGTGAGGCACTTCATTTAAAACACGAGGACTTGGACGAGAAGAAGTACGTGAAGATATTGAGTTTTAGAGGCAAAATAAATATAATATCATGTTTCATCGAGATGGAATTATTTGCAGTGCAAGGATAAAAAGAAAAATGTTAAAAATTCTTTTTTGTATCACGAGTAACTCACATTGATTAAGTGTCTATTTTTTTTGTGTTCTTTTTATTATTTTCCGAAACTATACTTTTCTTATTTGCCAAGTGATTAGCAACTAATTTAACTATTTGAAGTATTTTAATGATGTTAAACTCCCAATTTACGTTTCTGGGGACTTTTCATTATAATAAAGTTAATAAGTGTTTAATATTCCTATTATTATTTAAATTTGAAAGAAGCATTGCACTGCATCGAGAAACACATATACTAATAAAAATTAATGAAATTATATCGACCTCATAACATAATATTACGGCGAAAGCTATCATTTCTGTAAATAAACAAATTAATTTTTTCTTATTCTGACGAAAATTATATAGTATTCCTTTATTTGTTTTGTTATTAAAAGAAAGTATCTTAATTTTTTCTAGTATGTAACTAAAATCATTTACGTCAATATAAATAGCTATCCGACGATGAGATGGTTATTACTCCGAGGGACAAAAATATAAATCTGTTAGCGAAAAATATCTCAAAACTATGAAATTATAATGGTTTTAAACAATTACTTTTCTATAATAGACGTAAATTCTAAAAATATTATATTTTATAAGTCTCTGAGAAACCTTACAAACACCTACAATATTTATTCACAGCTAATACGTATACACTCATCTTGCAAAATCTCTTCTGTGAGCAAAACAGGAAACCTTCAGTAATATATTTAGTATATATAAGACCGGGACTCAAAGAAAATATTCAATAGAAAGAACCAGGGGTATTTGTGTTTGATGTTTTATTTATGTTTTGCTGAGATAAGTAAAGCAAATGTTTTCACCAGCTACATTATAAAAGAATTTTCTTTTGGTTTAAACTCTCAAGAAACGAAGTAGTTAAATGAAGGACAACCCAGTTACAAATAATTAAATTATTGCCCAGTTTTACAAACCAAACCGCTAAATTGCCACCGATGAACCGCCTTAACGAGCTGAAACTCAATCAAATTTGACACTAATCTCATCAAATTGAAAGAAATACTCAAACAATCTGGAATGAGTTGTGTTAATGAGCCAATTAATATCCATACAGTAAATGGTTATATTCAACAACATTCAAACTGTAAGAAAAGAGTGAAACTATTTCAAGATGAAGGCAGGAAAAAGCAAATTTGAGAGGAAAATATTTTCCTTGAGCTAAGAAACGATTCATTCAACACAACTAAAGTAATTGACATTTATCAAAAAGGTATAAGCAATTTAATTAGACTAGAACATCGAGAGATGAGAAGAAGAAAATAAGTATTTCTTTATATTATTATCACAATCATTGAGCGAAAGAGTCGTGTTCAAAAGTTGATCATAGCATCAAGAACTTTCAGTTTTGTTTGGGAAACTTGCAAGTAATTACAAAAAAGTATAAACTGTGCTGCCAGTAAAAAAGAAGCAACTGTAAACACACGATCCAAGAAAAAATGTAAACGTAGTACTCCAATGGTACCTTGACTCTTTCAAGGTCTACTGCATTCATCATGGTTCCCTGAAAAAACTCCACAGTTGTGTAGTGACGTTTTAGAAGTCCTTCCAGCTCCAAATCAGGCTCTTTTCTAAAAAGTAATGCATCTTTAATTTTTTTGGCCAGAATAAAAGTCTATTCGTATTTCTAAAATAGACATTTATTCCAGCTGATACCTAATTTACGAACACTTAACATTGACTTATACTAATTTATTTTATTTCAGTTTCTGTACCAATGATAGTAGTATTAATTGAACTTAAATGAAGAGTTAGAATCAATTAGCAAATATATCTTCTAACAATTCACTTTGCTTGATAATAAGCCCTTTTGGCTAACAAATAGTTAGTATTTTAGAGTTAATAAATATTAACTACTTATTAGTTTACTTTGCTTCTCATGTTTCGTACAAATAGAGTTGGTTGAGAAGCGTTTTGTTCTGCACAAATATTCGCAAATAACAAACCAGAGTTATATGATACAGACCATGCTAAATAATGCAGATGTAGTTATTCTAGTCACAAGAGCGTAGCTATAATTGTAGAACTTATCATTTAACAAGGTAGAGGACTGTTGAAATTAGTTTGGAGTATTCTAATTTCTCGAAGTAAAATTAATAAATATGAGATTGTTAGGCTTAAGATTGCAGTTTTTGATAATTCTTCCACAAACTTCTTACATTCTGGAAGATAATAGTAATGATTTTTCTATGTTCTTTTCACGCCATTTGAAACGAGAGTTTTTAAAATTTGAAATTGTTTGCAAAAATATTTGGTATTTAAAAATTAAATAAATGAAGGAGGTGGATTTAAGTGGCGTAAAATAGTCAGTGCTTGGAACATTAAAGTAAAAATTGAACTTAAATGAGGAAGTATATAATAAGAATACTGTAATAAAAGTGTAGATAATGGACGTCAAAGTCAAAAAAGAGCGTAAGTAAAACATGTCAAAAATCTTGCAGAAATTTTACCAGTTTTGGCTCAGAATATTACAAAATTGATAGTTCAAAATCTAGACGTGCAGAAAGTGAAGCCCAGTACTATAGCCATCCAGTGATTTAGAAATCAGTGGCTTTAGTAAATCTAGCTGATATTTTTAATTTACATCAGAAATGGCGACTGATTTCTAAATTTTGCATTGGTACTTGAAAGTTAAATGCTGAATTAGTAAACATTAATAGTGAAATAAAGTAAAAGTAACTGCTACTTTAACTCACTTTATGTACTTAATTTAGCGAGAATAGCGCAAAATAGGGAGGAGTTTTGAAAAACTCATATATCCATTGTGGGGGCAGAAACTGTTAGTCGCCAAATTTTCGACGGTCTTAAATATTAGTGTTTCAAAGTAGCAATTCTATTCGTACCTGTGTAAGAAGACCACTTCGACATCCACATCTTCTCGATCTTCGTGGAGAAAATCCTTGAGAAAATGGGATACGGACTCGTAGGTGATATGTCCGCAGACGACGATGTGTCTAAATACATTCACAAAAAAGAATATTAGTTAATAAATTAGTTCATTTCCTAACAAGTATCAGGTCAAATGTTTACTCTTTATACTATTTTATTGGAGAGCGTTTAGTTCAACAAATTTTTGCACTAAATCCATAACTGTTACGAAAGAGGACACAAATAAATCAAATCGTAAAAGAAATAGTTAGTTCGAAAAGTAAAGAGTAAATATTTGGATTATTTTTCAAAAATGTGATTGATTAAAGTAAAGTATTGTTACTGACAACTATACATAAAGTACTTACTTAACTATAAGTTTAATTGCTAAAATATGTAACTAAACACTTTTTGAGTAGGTACCTAATTACAATATACGTTTTGCTGACAATATATTATTCAACAGATTTTCTAAATTTACATGCTAGAAAATTATTGTTAAATCTATGGCTACACTATTAAGAATAATATCAGCTTGATGTGCATATTGCCTTTAAAATTTAAGAATGAGCACAACATTGGAACCTTGAGTTATTTCCAAAGCAAATAATACATTACGATATAAAGTTATTTTATTTATGATTATAGAAACGCAATACAAATATCATTCATGTTACGCTCCAATGTTGTGCCGTTTTCTGCGAATTTTGAAAATATCATTTCCAATTAGTTCGTAAATTCTATGAATAGTGTAAAATTCACATGCAAATTAACAGATAAAAACTCTATCGATTAGTGAAATGTTAATAAAACAAAAATGAAATCTAAATTCTAGTATTAATCTAGTAAAATCCCAGCAAACTTGACTTTCAAACAAACATCAGCATTGAGGAGATACGCAAAACGTGTCATGAAAAGTCTGAGTTATTCAAAGAACGTGTAGAGTTACGTTGACTATTCAAATAATTACCAAAGTAAAATCATAGTCAACTATAAATTATAGTTTGATAGTTAATAGGAGTTAAATACAAGCCTTCTAGCTACTAACATATTTGTTTACGTTATGTGATAAAAGATAGCTTTGAAAATGCTATAAGCATATAAACAGTCAGTTGCAATGAAAAGTATCCATTTGTATTTGCTGTTTATTTGAATTATTAACACTTGAAATATGTTCCTAGGTGAATGAGGTGCAAGAATATCACGGACAGTATGTTAGTGAATCAGTAAAATTTCATAAATGAAACTTATAGGTTGACATAACATTTTGAAAAATAATTAAAAAAAAGTAACAATTTGACGACGGTAACATTTTAAAATTGTACATTTTTAAAGAGACTAAAAGAGATCATGAAAGACAAAATAAGTTCTGAGGGATACGAGAAAATGAAATTTTCAAAACATGACGATCATCATCGCTTAAAAAATCGAACTACTGTTAGACGGGTTGCTATGAATTGAGCATTTCATTTGCACCTAAGTAAATTTTAAAAATCAGCAATACTGTTATGGTTTTAGTTATTTACTAATATGCTACCCTAATACTCTGAAATACATTATTTTAAAAATAGTTTATGCAGAAACTTTAACTAACATTCTCAAGAAGAAGAAACACAATAAAAGTGGCTGTAGAAACTGTGCCTCTTCTATAACTTAAGCAATTCTTAAAACATTTTATCTAAGTTGCTACACACTGTTTTTTTACACAAATAATTATCAATGTTTGACATCACACAAAGTTGGTACGTTTGTAAAATCAAATATTAATATAACAAATAAATTGACACAATTAAATACTTTCATTGCTACAAACTTTCCTAAAATTAGTAATATAATAATAAGATAAAATATTAAAATCTAAGTCCAGTATGTTTGAACTAAGCTAGCAAATAACTACATATAGCACGCTTTTGGGTAAATAGGTGCTCGTTTAAATCATAATATTATTAGAGGCTAAGTATAAATTGTGCAGCTTTATTAAAATGTATTATCTCGTGACATACGAGTAAATTTCCATTTAGTTTTATATTGTGTTGTCGAAAACATTGTATTTTTACAACCTGTGTTGTTTTCGACCGTAGGTTTTTGCATTTCTCACTTTGTATCAGATTTTCAAATGATTGAAAAATCCTAGTACTTATTTAAATTAACATTTTAGTTTATAATAGTTGCAAGAGTTTCATCGGTGTAAAATATGAACATTTAGTTTCATTACAATGACTCACCGTTTTAACGAACTCTATTAAGATTTTTAATTTTTTTTTGACAATACATGACAATATGCATTATTGAGAATAAAACACTCCAAGTGTATTTCAGCACATTTATTTTTTAAATTGAAATGAGAATATTTCAAAAGTATTACTAATTAATAAAGTATTGAGTTTAGTTTTGAAGGAAAACTTTTCTTAAGAGTTTCATTCTACATGTTTTAGCGCATATTGAATTATCAATTATAATTTGTAGATCTATCTTGTGCTTGATGAAAGAAGTATGTTGCTAAAATTATAAATAAGTACTAGGCTGGACAGTTATGAGCATCTAGCTTCGTTTTGTTTTAAAATCACATTGTTAGTATAATTCCTTGATAAGAGCACATCAGAATACAAATTGTTGAATTATTATACAACCACAAATTTTCAATCAGCATTAATGGGCAAAAATCAGAACAGATGAATAACTGTTAAGCTCCTCGATCAGTAATAAAGAGCGAATATTTAATTTTAAAATATTATATACAATATTTTAATAGAAAATCTTTTGTACAAGAAAATGATTCAAATGAGAATTTAGAGAATAATATATATAGGAATAATTTATAAAATTCTTCTCTGGATTGAGTAATGCGTTGACTATTAAGTACATTGGATATGTAATCCATGACTGAATTATAAAACGCTTAGATAAGTTGTAAAATACGATTAAATTGTAAACGGCTGGGTTGCAGTTTTATAATGCCAACTAGAATACAACATCTTGAATTGCATATCAGTTCTTTTTTGGTCTTAATAATTTTAGAAAATATCCAACACATTATTATAGGAGAATGGGAAAAATAAGCTGAACTTTACAATATTTGATTATATTGCAAAATAGTTTTCTTCACTAACAAATACTTGATTGGATTAGCAAAATATGGATGGCAACTGAACTGTTTTCCAAATTGAAGTATAATATAATCTGAGTATATTTATAAAATTATATTCACCTGAATTGTATATTTGATTAGAAAATATTTAGTACAATACTTGATGAAAAAGTATTTCATTGAATTTTCACACAACAATCAAAGGGTAAGCTACAAACAAAAATTCGAATGCAACCGTAGAAAAATTAAAATGAAAATGGTTTCTGTTCAGGACGAAAAAGTTGATGACAAATACGACCTTTTAAGTCTAGGAAGCTCCAACATTTTGTCCTCGCAGCTCCGACGAAAGAACTAAGGGACAAAAAGTCAGCACTTTCTAGAAACAGCCTGAACAGATTTATCTAATGTGGATGAAACTGTATTTGTATTAAAAAATACTTTAAGAATGAAAGCTACTTTGAAGCGGAAACGGGTTTTGATGATACCCATTTTTTGCATGCATTAGTATTTCAGCTTCCTACGAGTACTTACTTTAGTTAAACAGCGTCAGAAGCTTTTTCAGGAGCTGTGAGCATATTGTCCTCAGTGTCTCACGTAAATTATAGACCCTTGTTTGAGGTTAATAGTGGCATTGGACGTTATTTGCTACTGTTGTACCCGTAGATTGCTCTTTGTCTTATATTTGTTTGTCCTTACTTATGTATTTGTACTAGACACTTTACCTGATTTTCGAATGAATTGCATTTCAATGAACTGAAAACATTCAATTGCCCCACGTAACAGAATCTTCCTCAAAATAAAGATTGCCTATTAGCGAAACGTAACGTAGTCAAAACAAAAACCGAAACTATATAAAAATGTATGTATTTTTCACAAAAGCTAAAATGTAGCTTAAAGTTTAAAATTTTGAAATTCATGAATTATCCCAAACGTTCTAAAGTTTAATGATACCAGTTTAAAATTGAATATAATCAGTTCAATGAAACGCCCTTCAAAGCGAAAACAGGGTGTGAACAAATAAACAAATCGTCGAAAGTTATATGAATAACAGAGAAAGCTGAACTTTCACGAGAAGTACACATTTTCAAACTTCGCTGCACACCTATTCCACGAAAAGCAAAAGCAAAAAGGAAATTGAAATGGGACAAAGGACGAACAATAAAGGGGAGGCTTACAGTCAATAACTATACGCTTTTTGTAAGGAAATAAAAGAGGCAGTGAAAAAAAATTCAAGAAAGAAAAATTGTTAACTCAAAGTGCACCGTTTCATCATTTAAGGTGCTGTTACAGGCTTGTGCATTTTTTATTCCGAATTTTTATTGCAGTTTTTGTGTTTGCGCCGCGCACTAAAACGCTCAACGTGCCCGCCGTTTTATTTGATTCTTTAAATAATTAATTCCCATTTATTGTATTTGAAGCCCGAAGGTCAAACAGGGGATCAATACGTTCCAATCGAAACTGCTTTCAATAATTGCAGAAACATTGGCCTGAACGGAAAAACTGTCGGAATTAATATCGCTGAAATTACAGAATGACGTGTGCAGTTTTTTTCAATTGATGTATTTATACGAAATTATCAATCAGCTTGGAATTTCGGAGGGGATTCCCGCATACGTCTGTCTGGAGGTTGATTGATGTTTGCAGATAAATGGCTCCCAATGGTTTGGCTTTATGGGTACAAGAAGTTTGATTGTAAGAGAACAGATAATAGTTAACAAGGCTGTTGATATTTCAGTGGTGTGTCCATATTGATTTTTGTATAAATTTATGCCCACCGTCAAACCCGTTAATTATTCCTGTTTCATTCAGTAGCCGCGGTGTTATATTTAAGTGACAGTCCGGACTGGTACCGCGCTGAATTCAACGCAATATTAACTTATGGAAAACGACAAAAATGATACTAAACTTGTTGGTACTTTAGGTTAAAGGAGATTTTTATACGATTGCGTAGTTCGATCAAACCGTATAACATTTATCGGACGGTTGCGTTGATAGAATTGATTTTTCCTATTTTTTGCATTTGTTGCAGGTGCTTTTCCTGTTTCACATTTATTATAAATAGTACACCGTTAGAGTTACAGCCAATTTTGTGTTTTGTTAGCAATGTAGCAGGTATTTTCTATAACTTTCAAGATAGGTTTTTGTAGAGCTTCGTTTCTTCATCAAAATATTTAACTGTTATAATTTCAATCTCAAATAATATCTTTCTATTTACACTGCTGGTTTTGCAAATATAAAGACATAACTGTGTTACCGTTATTTAAATATTTGACTAATTTCTAGTCTTACAATGTTTAAAATAGATTTTTTAAATAAAAAAAGTGCTTTATACATGAAATGATTGCATGAAAATATCCTGAATAGCTTGATGGCATAGTTCTTCCGTTCTAAAATAAATTTTGAAGCATAAAGAACATACAATTATTCAATGAAAATGTACGACAGAAGATATATCATGTTAGGAACAAAACCGTTTCCAATGAACTGTCTAATTCTATTTCCAGTCATGTTGTACATTAAATTTCTAAAAAAGCAGTATAAAAATGCCGTACACTGATGCTTTCTTGCAGCAGTTAGGATTTGGTAATTCATATAATCAGCTCTACAATAATAAATGAGGTCTTTAGAAATCAAACAACAATGACTTACCACTGACAAAAATGCCGATCAGTGGTTAGATCCTTGTTGTATAACATTTATATAAGTAGTTGGAAATAAATCGATAATTATCCAATTCTAATTTTTAGAGGCTATTTGTATGAACCGAAATACTTTCCATTCTTGTTGACGTCTCAAATGTGTCTACGAACGGCTTATTCAGTAAATTAGTTAATCTTGACATAGCTTGTCATATTTAAATCGCTGAAATGAATTATTTATTTTTATATACGTTTTTTTGTTTTAAAAATTTCAGTAGTAAATTCTTATAGCGCTACCAATTATTTTAGCATTACAAAGACGAATTAATACCTATTGTATTAAATATTTAATCTTCCAACTTCTTCTGCTGAAATTTGAAGCTTTTATAATGATGTTTTAATGAATATTTTTATATGAAAGTAAATTTGACAAATGCTTTTATTCATTTTGATTGCATTTCAATTAGAAGTAACTATTAGTAAAATAGAAAATACTTCATTAACTTTTAGTTGAGATATTTGCTTTTTCCATTTTTAAAATGTATAACCTTTAAACTGGTTTACATCATTATTAAGTAATAGCTATTCAAATAGTTGGATTGTGCCAGATGGTGAATTTTACATTATTTAATCAAAATCAATTACTTTATAAAATATCAGTGGTAGAATTAAATATAGACCTTTAAGACAAAACATTTAATCAAGTAATGGATCATTAATAATTTGTAGTAAGAAATTTCTTATATTAAAAGTAATACATAAAATTAGTCATCGGTTTTTGCTTACAAAAGTGTAAAAGACACTATCATAGACATGCATTAAACTCTAAAAATCTGACTAATGTAATAACTTTAAGAACACGACCACTTGTATGAAAAAGAAAACTATTCTAAATATTTGCATGCATTCTTTTATTTATTAATGTATAAAAGCACTCATTTCCCATGACTGTATTCAGCAAAAATAAGTTTTTACATCGCGGATATTCTGGAGCGTTATGGAATGATAACAGTAAAATATTAAGCGCGGTTGTGGGCCAGAGGGCGCATTTTAAAACGATAGCAGAAGAGATAACTTCAAATTGCCATTTCCAAACGCATTATTTCCATATGCGCACGGACCCAACCCTGCACCAACGGCAGCCCTGGTTTAAGGCAAATTAAAAATAACTTCTCTTCGCCCATTTTACAAGTAAACCCTTTCGTAACCTGCAAATGTAAAACTATATCTATGGTAGCTCTAGCATACAGAAAATATGTTTACGCAGTAAGGAGTTTTGGCTTTATTACTGGAAAATTCGCTGCTAATTTGCTAACTGTTTCTAAAATCTATGATTAGCTATTTGCTTTGAAGAAGGCTAGCCAGAAAATAAAAAATAATGTGTTCGCACTACTTCCTTCCTTGAAATTAAGGTGGCACAAACGAAAACACGTTATTGCAGTTGCAGTAAACATTTTCTTGTCTCATAGAAAAATAGTCAAGCCTGTTGGAAAAACTGTAATAAACACTATATAATTTTGTAAAGAAATTTCGTCTCTACCCTAGTTTCTAAGATACAGGGTGAGCGCCTGTGCACACAGCCTGGCCACGCACAATAAAATCGGGTGGCACGATCATGCCCTCATGCATCTTTCTCACTAACATTTATAGCTTTTAGACCCGTTTTAGTTAGTACTATGAGTTTATCTAACCTCCACGTGGGTCTAAGAATAACACGAGCGAAAGATCCTTCTTATTGAAAAGTAGAAAACATCAACATAACACATAATAAGGTCAGGATGTTTTTCTTGGAAATGAACGAGGAAAGCGTGCAGGGTTGTTGAAACACAGCAGAGTTTTGTCTCCTTCTATGTTTGCTTAACACTAAACATTTACAGATTGGTGGATGGGATGCCACAAAATGTTAAGGAAACATAGTAGTAAGAAGTTCTTCTCACCTTCTGCCTCTTTCGTTCTTCAGTGTTCCACCATACTTTGGTCTAGTGCCGATCAAGTCAATAATCTCAGGGATACAACTGGCAAATATCGCCTAAACGCCAAGAGACAAAGAAGACAACATTCGCATCATTGTGAACAGAACAGAGGCAACAATCTGGTTGCTTTTCGTTGCTTAAATCTAAATGTAATTGTATATATATTAACATAGAGTGCAAAAGACAACGATTTGTTTTCAACGAAAAACAATCAATACAACAAAAACTTCACAGTTTTTAAAAACGCTATAAGCATTTGGATGTGGAAAATTCTTTAAGGGGTGGTTTCGGGATTAAAAGGGATATTGGGATTGTTTATTCTAAAAAATGTCCCGCTAGAGGAGCCTTATAGGTTCAGCACTCTCTAACTTTATTTGAAAAAATACTTAATTTCAAAATTTCAGCAAATTCGCTAAATTCCATTAAATTCCAGTACTCCTAAATGTCTAAATTCCATTATATTTATAAATATAAAAATCATCTGTATTCTGCAACAAATAAAATGTCCTTCCTTAACCAAAAACCAAAAAATTGTACTACTCAAAAGTTTTTCTTATACAAACTGAAAACGAACTATTTGTGTGTTCAGTGTATTTAAAGCAGAAGCTTTCTTTACCATCAATATTTAAAGCCTTCAAATCGCGCAAATAAAGTGGCTGACGTCTTATTACACAACAATAAACAAAATTACTTCAAAATTAACTACTAGAATTCCTATGTAACATAAATAACATTTTTACTAGACAAAGACCCCTTTTGTATGCTTGTTTGAAAATATGAACATTATTTTAATTATGAATGTAAAAACAAAACAAATCGATTCATCACTTTGAATAAATAACTCAAGCAACAATTTGTAATCAAAATTGAATCTTTAATGATAAAGCAGAAACAACAAAACATTAAATTTTGCTGCCGATCTTGGAAGCCCGCGCAAAGCTTTTCTTCGCCTTCAAAAGCAGGCCACTCAAATAGTCGAATATAGATTCCATCATCTGTACAACCAGAAGGAGTTCTCAGGAAAAATACTTTAATCGAGTGAGAGCACAAAGCGAACAAAAGTGACATTGGTCGTATAGGCTGATGTGAAAATATTTGCGATAGAAAAAGTTTGCTTTTGGGCTTCTCCTCAAACGGCTCTCCATTAAAGTAATGTTATTAGTACAGTTCAGTTTACAGACACCCTGCACATTCGCACGAATGAGTTAAAACGCGGCCGTGCGTGGCTCTATGACAGGCTGTGCAGGCTTCTAGGGGTGCTCTACTATCACTTTACTACAAGGCCAGCTATTCTAACTAGGCTTGTCACTCATCCCATTCTGTATGCTCTGTCCAATCTCCGTCAAAATTTAATTGACTGCGCTTTCAAGGGTGAGATTATTCTCTTTTGTTGACTGATTTGAGGTTTTGTATGCGACAGGATTAATATAATGGAAGGAGAAATTATACACAGATAATTAATGATTTTGAGTAGCTTCGCAGTTTAAGAAGATTTGTTTTTCACTGAACATGAGTTCTTTATTGCCTGGTAATTTTCCGCTTTTGTTTAGTACAGTAAAAACATTATCTTGCAAGATTACTTTTCTGGCCGTTTCGAATTGGATTCGATGAATCAGTAGGAAAGTGATAGCTTTCGTGAAATAAAGAAACAATATACTAGTTTATTACTTTGAAATTGAAAATTACAAATTACAAATCGAAATAAGATTGCAGTTTAAAATTTAGTATCGAGCTCAAAATATAAGGTTTCAATATAAAAACAAGGTTAAAGTACGAAATTAAATCTCATTTTTTATATAAGTACCTACTTTCCTAAAAAGCCTACGTTTTCAATAAATTACAATTTGGTTTCTTAATACAGTTTTAGCCAAAAAAGGAGATTGTGAAGGAAACGCCTAGGAAGGGAAGTACTGTTAAGAATAGGATACTAAGTTGAAAGAAATCCAAGTCTAAGAGCTATTTCTGAAAGCCAATGAACTACGATTTCCAGAAAAAAGTGGAAAGATTTAAAGTAACTCTAAAAGAGCAAGTCTTTGTGATGTACAGTTTTATTATACAACAGGGACTATAAAATTAAATTAAAAAATTGAAATGTAGAAGTAAATAAAGCAATAAAATTAAAATGGACGCTATTTACATTGGTGGTCTTTATTTTGAAGAATTTAAGTTTGTCGTTTCATTGTGAAGAATTTAGAAAGCCAATTTTAGATCGAAAATTTAGCCATTTTAAATGCTGAGGTTCATTCTAGTTGTGACTAAAAAAAACTGAAAATAAATAATACCTAGTCATGCGTTATTTTGCATATAAGTGAAAAAATTTAAAACTCTAAGAAAAATCTGAAAATAAAGTTTACCTAGAGATATGTATAACGAGACTTGTATAATATAATCGACTTCGAATGGAATTAAGCATACAGAATGCATTTTAGATCGGCAGCTAGCGTCAGCATGCCAAGATTTCAATTCTAAAAAAGTGATTTTGCTATAAATTGTGACAAAAATATTACCCATTTCCATGTATTTTTAGTTATAGTTTAGTATTAGTTTAGTATAGTAAAATAGGTAAAAATTAGTCAGCTCCACGAGGCTTAAATGGCACACATGACGCACAGGCTCTGCCTATTAGCACTATACATGGTTCCGTTGCTGATATATTTTTAATGAAATCTAATCATAGTAAGGGGTAAGATTTTTGAAACGCTAATATTTACCGTACAGCGCAAAGCATAACCCAAGTGCTACAAACTCTGAACAAAATAAAATAGCGCCATTCCGAGTGTTAGGAATAATATATATTATGTAGCTGCCTTGGTTAATACCTGCGTCGTATATCTTTGCTGTACTTTCCGCCATACTTGGGTCGATTGGCTGCTAACTCTGTGATCTCAGGAATCCAGCTTGCAAACACGGCCTAGCAACCCACACACCCATCAGGCTCCTCTATGGACCCAGTTTTATACTAATCTACGTTTATTATAGCTAACAAAACATTCTCACACTTTTGTACACTTACACAGGGGGTTTACTAACTCCCTGCACAGTTTTACAAGCATGCTTCTTTTACGCCTTAAAGTTATTGCATGGTTTGTTAATTGTAGAGTTTGGGTTTTTTTGGTAGTAGTCTTAAAGAAAATGTCTTGACTCCGAGGAGAAAACATTTTTTTAGAGACATTTTGGGATATGCTGAATGAGTTCTTGCAGCATAAGTATGCAGTTAAAGCACTTATTTGGTTTGCAAAATAAAGAGAGGGTTGGAGGTGTGATACATTAGAATATGGAAACAATATGTCGAAAGTACAATGGACTCGAACGGGGACTGTGGTTTAACTTTTACGTTTGATGACATCTACATGAAAGGGACAACAACACTTCATAAATGTGTAAATTAATCGGGCTTAAAGGGATAAATAATGGTTTATAATTTTTACAAGGCAACAATAGATGTGTAATCTGTTTATATATGGTGAAACATTTTTATTTTTATAAACACCATGCATTCAAAAAGCACAAGTTCTATCTACTTCTGAGCAACTGGGATTTATTGGCGAGTGCTTAGTTATCTAATAATTTAAATATTTAATTATATACATATGCTTAATTTTCATAACCGCAAATTACTCTAAACAAGGCCTCCAGGACATTGCAGAGTTGTTTTTTATGTGTAGTTGTGAATGTCCTGAAGCACGAAGAAATACGGTACAAGTGTTGGTAAGAAAAAATTTATAAATTGTTTTATGGGTTAAAAACCCTGCACATTTCTAATTGAACTGATTTGGTTTAAAACCAATAAAATCATATTGCCGTGTAAATTACATTTTCTGTTGAGTTCGGTGAGTATTATATAGTCTATTTCGTAGTACAGTTTGCCTTTTGTTCTTTTTGAATGCAATTATTGTCAATAATATGTTTTATGTATAAAAGTTTTATGAATACGCCTCATTTTCACCTCAATATTCTATTAGGCAACCAGTCTGAAGCGCTAATGGATTTTTAGAGACTGAAATGTCGGTTAAAATTGCATATTGTGTGATATTACCACATAAGATCATTAGAATTTCCTTCCTAATGCTTTCGTTGTATTGTAAAACATTTAATTCGATGATTTGCGACTTCCGTATAGATTATTCTTAATATATATGACAGTTAATCACTAACTTACTACTGTTTAAGTAATCTTGCTCAGTCAAAACTAGCAAATAAATACTGTTGCATCTAATTTTTCTAGTTTTGAATATAACCGTATCTTCCGCGCAACAATTTGTTTTCTTGTGTACCTCATATACCATCAAATTATTCATTCTAAATATTGATATTACTGTAATATGCGTCTTACTTTAGGACAAAGATAACAATAAATAGTATTGTCTAAAGAACTCACATTCAAAAGTGTTATGATCAAATATTTGTATAAGAAAGTTACTAGCAATACCCTTAGGTTATATAATAAGCTCTAAAAACGGCTATGATGAAGTTCAGAATCACAATCATATGAAGTATGCGTATTTTATTGAGAAATCTGGCTGGAGTTGCTACAGAGGCTTTAAAATTAACAAAACTTTGGCTTGAAACCATGTATAATTCTAACCGAATAGAAAAAAAGAAGAGCTAGAGTTTTGCTTGACTATGATTGAAATACAACTAATCAAAGAAAGACCAACATTTAAGTCAGGAGCAAAATATACACAAATTACGATTAAAAAAAACAGTGCAATTAGTGGAGGCGTTCTTCAAAAACAAAACGAATTCAGTTCTTCTTATGGAGAAATTAAGCTTTCTGATTGTTGCATGTACAGATAATACATTCAACATGTAACCTGTAATAATGTACTTAATAGAGATAATAAATAATATTTAGAAAGATAAACGGGCTCGGACTTGCAAGGATCATTAAGATCATTTTATAAATAGGTGGAGTCCCCCTTTATAGACCGTTGCGCTTAGTCCGGATATGTTCATAAAATGGCTACATGGTAAATTTCATTCAGACTTATCAACCTAATGCGACGATCCAATAAATGCGTTTTAATTCAACATTAAACTCTTGAATATAGGCCACATTCATACTTAATTCAAATTAATATAAATGACCTAATGCATTACTACCTCTAAATTTATAGCATTTTGTACGTTTTTTGTAGTTATAAAATATTTATAACTAAAGAGCCTTATAAAGCAATACACTTTTAACTTACCTGATTTTACCATTTACTCGATAAATTTTATTAAATATTCTTCTGATGATAATCGAAGGTATTAAGTAATAAAGATAAATTAGTGAAATCATCAGAGGCCACGAAATTTTTTTCCTAATAGAATATTAATGAAACTCATACAAAGGGGGTCTAAAGCTCCTTTACGCATTAAAAGAAACCTTGTTTCATCCTACTCATCCTATAATTACGTCTACAAACGTCGACTGCAAAATACTTAATTAAAAGTAGTGATAAAAGAAAACAGCATGAAAATAAACACTAATTAAAGTTGAATTTGTCTAGAAGTACTAAGATAAAGGTACACATAACAGTAGTTAGTAAAGAGCTGCATATGCGTCAATATGCTTTTATTAATAGATCAATTAAGAAATGTGCAGATTAAAATAAAATCGTGACACACATAAACACCTTTTTAAAGTTGAAACGGTTTTTAACCCATGTACTTGGCAAGAACAACTTCAATACAGTAACAAGGAAAAAAAAGTAAATTGCATTACACATACCCCTCAACGAAAGTGCACTAAATTCCATAATACCATAAAGAGTATTTAAACATCCGCACACAACCCAAAGTTAGTGGTGCCAAAAGATACAAAGAAATTTGCAGGCAGTGAACTTATAACATTAGAAAGGTGTGCGGGGCTGGCTGTGTTTAAATAAATATCTCCTACCTATTATCAAATATTAATCAATTACAAACAGGGCATATCCTAACGTATTATTAACAACATGCAGTGGTACGGCTGTACAAGTTACAAAGATTTTGTAGCGTTTCATGTAAACATAAACGTTCAGATAGATTTTTAAAATTTCATTAGCAAATTTAATGCAATTTGATCCTTGACTAAATCAACCAAAAATTTAATGAAATCTTTATCGTTTTTACGAAAATAGTGAATTTAAAGCAGGCAATGTTGCCATGGTTGCTCATATTCGATATTTCTGCAATGTTTTTATCACATTTAACATCAATTGTATAATATTATGTATTTTTATAGTCGAAGAAATATGATTAAGATTTGTGCCTGGCAACTGCAAATTGTGTCACAATTTTTTGTCACGGAAAGTGCTTCCAATAAATAACAATCCTTTGCTTTGTTGGCTTCAGCGCTAAAGCGATTTCGTGATAACCTACCATTTAGAAAATTGATAAATGTTACTTAAAAGGTCGTTTTGCATAAACGATCATAATTTGTAAAGTGTCCATGCAAAATTGACCAACTATATAGTTCCTTGAAAACTATATAAACAAACCAAAGGGGTTTTACTTGTAGGGTTTGTTCTTATATAAGAGGTAAAAACAATAGAGACAGTAATGAGCGCATGCAAACACTCCGACGGCAAAGAGGAGGCGGAGGAACAAACTGTGGGGGCAACCAAGAGGCGGGGATAAATTATAGACGTAAACTAACGAGCCAAGCTAAGAGAGTTTAACGTGGAAACAAAGTGGTGGGATCTTTAGAAGGGTGGTAGGAGAAGTAATCGGTTAGGAAAATTTAGAGAAGTGAAGTCGCGGGTCCGTCCGGAAAGGAAAACCGGCGAAGCAATCTAAAGGACAAACCGGGGGACGGTTTAGTCTGAGGTAAAGGCAAATGGCACAAACCTCGTAACAAACCGGAGGGGTGTCAGTTGGTGGAGCGAAACCTTGATCGGAGAAGGCAGGCAGTTTCCGTTTCGTGACAATCTACATCGTAAATTTTTCAGATGGTTCGCAGATATAATTCCGAAAGTCACCAGGAAACACGCGCACTAACTTTAGTCTGTAATAATTTTGATAAGGAACATATTGATTTTGATCATTTTTCCTTTAATTCGAACAAGCGAAAGCTTTCTCTCATTTAAAAAACACCCCAGCCTTACTAATTTTGGATGACTCGAACTTTCCAAAGGGATAGAAATACGCAAACATCCAGTTTAATTAAATCGCTTAAAGGGGGAATATTGAGATGTCACTTTGCTAAGTTGCTTTCGGAATTATCAAAGCATTTAAATTGTGTTTATTTTGAAGGAACTTGGGAAATCTTTAAATGTACAATGAAATTAGGGAATTCGTTTTCCTAAGCTTTTTAGGAACGATTATAATGAGAATTTGAAGTAAAGCCCCGAGATAGATCGAAAGAGAAAGAGAGAGAGAGAGCGGGACAAATGCAAAAATAAAAAATTTTCGATTTATTGTTATAATAGATAGACAACTAAATCCCTGGAATTTAATACAAAATAGGTGACACAAAAATAATAATTATATTTAGTCGCATCAGAAATAAAGTACCTGCATATTCGAAACTGTAAATCACAATCTTATAATTAAACGAAATAAATTCGTGCCAGATCCAGCAGCCTTGCTATTACACTCTCCTGCCAAAATGCTCTAAAAAACGGATAATGCAGATTTTGCCAGGCAAACTTTAATCATATTTCTTCGTTTTAAACAAACAGTAATTGTGTACCTCTTTCCATGCTCTCTCTTGTACTCGCCACAGTACTTGGACCTAGTGCCTACGAGATCTATGATCTCTGGAATGCTACTAGCAAATATTGCCTGTAAAACAAACATTCCCTATGCCATTAAGTGTAACTACGCTGCTTAATTCGTAAACGGTGCAGATAGGGTTTTCTTGTTACTCCGTGAACTAATGCGGATTTTCAAATTAAAAAATAGGTAGAGCGGACCTTATACGTCTCATAAGCTAAAGAAAACTGCACTTCCAGCTAATCGTTTTTGCACCAACAACAGAATTTCCACTAAAGCAACTTTGAACGAGCAATTGTTATTAAGCGTTTTTATATCAGGACGTATTGCTAACCATTATATACAAAATTACACATAATAATTCAATACTTTTAGTTGTAGACATTATGTTGCCATCGTCCTCGATTTAGAAAATTGCTTACTCACGAAATTAAATTCAACTTTGCATCATTATTTATCATTGGCTTAAAACGGAAAAGTAGACTGCGCGCATTGAAAATCAATACTCTTATATGAAGCTTGCACTAAAATTTCATATTAAATATTTACGATAACATTCTTAAGAGCATCGATCTTAATGGGTTTCGTTGATACACATCGTAAACATTAAAACCATCATCGTATCGATAAAATCTCGCAATTTATTATCACAAAGTAACAGCCTTGCAATTACAAATCGAAGAACAAGATCTATTAAATCTGTCTAGGTTTACAACGGACAAGAATTATTCAGAAAGCACCGACGGTCCATCTTCGAAAACAAGATCTGACCAACTAGTAACTCTCCACCACGAACTTTTAGTACGACTCGCAAAGTGCAGTTTTCTAGGATAACCGCTCTACCAGGAGCTTATAAATCAGCATTAGCTAGGATTTATTGTTAACAATAAAACCGACCAAGAAAAAAGCTCTAGTGGTGCCAGCTAGCAGTGCATATTGAAAAGACGCATGCAAGAATAATGTCTGTATTTTTAGATGTGGAAAACGGAAACATATATGTTCACATACACAAAACATTTACACATTATAACAATACCTAAATATCCCATTAGAGGTAAGATGGATAAATTTGGCGATAGAGGGGAAAAAGGATTTATTTTGATAAAGGTATCTGAAAGAAATTCACTGTTTATTAAATTTTACATCAAATACAGTTGTTAAAAAGTTTTTCCCATGTATTAACGAAAATACATACAGTCGGCAAAAAGTTAAGTAGCTAAAGTTTAAACATAAAAGTATAAAGTTTAATTTTTTGTGTTTTTTTTTTTTAATTTTTGGTATGTATTTTGGTAATAGAAGAGTAGCCTAAAGTTGAAGCTTTAAGCACCATCACAGGCTACATGGCTGCATTTTCAATTTGAATAAAGAGAGACAGCAGAATGGGGTGTTATTTGGTAGAAGAGGGCAGAATGAAAATACTTACCAAACCGACGAGGAGGAAGAACACTAAAAATGTTCGACCAAGAACCGTGTGACAGTAGACGTCACCATACCCTACTGTTGACATTGTTACGATGAGGAAATATACACACGTCCAATATGAAAGTTTTTGTGGATTATTGAAGTCTAATGGATCGCCTGAATTTTCCAACTATAAAGAAAATAAAACTTATATCGCCGCTTCGGTATAAATCGATGTTGAGTTTTCCTTCAAAATATAGATGAAAAAGATTTGCAATTTGGATATGAAATTATATATTGACAACCGAATTAATTGCGTAAGAAACGGTAAAAAAAATAATTGATTCGCGAATTTAAACTTAATAGAGCACAAGTAAATCTTACATAAAGCATCGATAAGCGTGACCTTGAAAACATGCTGAAGCTTAATAGCTCAATAAATAAGATATATTGGATGTGTTCCCGCGGATAAATTGGTAATTCTCATAACTACGCCGCAGCAGATTAGATAAAGTTTAAAAGGTTTTGCAAGGGCAAAAAGCAAACTTACCAAGTGTATAATACCTGCCGCTGTCAACCACACTGAGATAAATATCGATACTAACTGAGCAAGGCGAATTGAACTGGAAGTTTTTAGAATATTAAGATACTGAAGAATGTCTGGTACAGTCATTAATCGTAGGGCTCGAAGGAATCGCAAACCTGGAACAAACATATTTTTAACTGAAAAAAAGTAGTTTCTTACATTTTATATGTTTGAAAATCAATCTGTTATCTGTCAGTAGAAGACAAGAAGCAGTTGCTGCTAATACTCTATTATTGTAGAAGAAAAGTCTATGAAATGTGGACGAAAATTTTTGGTATAAAAGTATAAAACCTAATTTTTGTCGTTCAGACAGAAGAATATTAAAGAATGAAATTTGCTTTGGAAAAAGTATAAGATTAAAAACGCACATTATCTTCACTAATACTTAACTTGAAGAGTAAACTAACTTGTTACTAAAATCTTGGTAATAAGAAGATTTTAAACTATATTTAATGCTAAAAATTTAAATGGATCAAGAATTATTGTATTAAAGTCGTAAAAGCAGTAGAACTACGAAGAAAATAATACATGTACTCTTAAAATAATGTTAGTAGATTATTTTTATTCTCCGAAAATATCTTTATACTTTAACATATGGATTAGTTTATATAAATTACTATAAAAATATATCTACATGAATTTCCTTCTGACACTGTAATTCCAAAATTATTTACTATTATTATATTTGAGAATTATTGCATCCAAATATCATCTCTGCAAAATGCAATATGTATTAGAGTTATATTTTCTTCATGAATATATCTTGCTATTTCCGTCCAAAGTTTGCAGTTAAAATACCTCAATATGAAGACTGTTCCGTTTCGATTTTCGATAATGCTGGTCAAGTCTTCCCAAAAATTAACCTTTTCAACCATGAGATTAATTTGGATATCTAATTTTACTAATAAACACCTTTCTGGTGTGAACTATTGCTATTGTGCATGTAAGTCTTCTCGTGGCTCTTTGTTCTAACTTTTTTTGCTATATAATAGCATATACTCATTTTCTACGTCTGTTGTTCTTTATCCTTTCCTTTTCAGTTATGATATTGCAAAGAAGTCTAGACTTACTATTTTAAACTCGCGTATAAGTTCATTTTCTTTCTCATTTGTAATTTTGGTGATTCACGCAATTAATTGTAATATTTTGTTTGAATGCTTAATTTATATTTTGGTATTCGACCCCATTGTCGATACCAGATCATCATCTTTAATGCATTTCATTTTATATTTCGTTT
This sequence comes from Helochares maculicollis, assembly GCA_033557835.1. Lineage (NCBI taxonomy): Eukaryota > Metazoa > Arthropoda > Insecta > Coleoptera > Hydrophilidae > Helochares > Helochares maculicollis. The sequence continues at coordinate 39,954 of JAWQRO010000277.1, forward strand.
TAATTCAGATTCATAGTTTTTCATAGTATCTTCATATGCTTTATAAACATTACAATGACATTATTTCTGTTGGAAAATCTTGATAATTGTTTATTTCTATTCATTTTACTTTGTTCTTTCTTTTGATTACTAATATCTTGCGCTTTCATGCTTTTAATTATATTAATATTGATCTTTTTAAAATGTCTTAAAGGAATAAACATTAGCATTCAAATTAACGCAAGGCTTACTTTTATTATGGTTCCTAGAACTTTATTTTTGCAAAAGTACTAAATTTAAACTACAAGCACTATAAATTCGTTTTTAATCTTCAGGGAAATTTTAATCAATATATTACAAAAAGTTTTCTGTCTTTATTTCTTTTTACTTACCTATCCACGTGCGATCCAAATAGATGGAAACGAAGGACGGGGGTATCGTAAAGTAGTCTACGAACGAGTACATCTCGAGCATGAACCATAACTTATCGCTAGCTGCTATAAACTGCAACAAAAGAAAAAGAAATCATGAAATATTATTACCGCATTTAATTTTACAGCAGCGCCTGCGGAAAGAATATTACTTTTCCAAGTAAAATTTTTGAATAAAACTTTACGTTGTCTTACTTGCTGCATGTAATTTTAAGAAATTACCACTTTTAAGTGGATAAAATGAAAATTAGACCATTCATACTTTATGAGGTTCTAGAAAATGTGCATAATATGAATAGATAGTTAATTGACTAAGAAGGATTAACAAAGAGCTTAAATTGCGGCAAATACGAAGTAGGTGTTATTTTCTGAGCTTCTGGTAAAACTAAATTTAGCTAAAGCCTTGCTCGTTATTCGGACAGAAATATTTATTTCTCTTCAAATTTAAAAATATTATCGCGATAAGACGTGACCTATTTTTATTTGGCTTTTTATTCGCTCAACTCGCGATTGATTTTCTCTCAAAGCCCAAAAACGATTTTACATTTAAGTGCATAAAATTGAGGCTTTTGTAGCACAAAATATTCGCGTTTTATAACCGCTTTAATAGCACTTCATTTTATAAATGGACAGCTGGTAAAATTCTTGGCTTTCTCGTTTTGATCGAAGAAAACAAATGAAGGTTGTAAATTGCAAATAATTAATCTGCTAAAATGTGGAAGATACTTACTCGTATAAAAAAATAGACCATAAAAAATATGTTGAAGGCAAGGTCGATTTGTTGCGTGATATTGTTGCTCCACTTTTGGCATCGTTCTACACCGTCACTGAAAACAAAACATATAACATTAGTGAGCACGTCATTCGTTATTTAGATTTAGGCATTGTATTCAAAGACTATTTTAACCTTGCGAACAACGCTATTATTGCAATATAAGTCAATAAGCGAGACTAAGCTGGAAGTAGGTTACATGGTTTGGAAACCATACATTTTCAGTGTTAGATATTATTGCTTTTGTTTCATAGTTTATATTTAAAGTTGTAGTACCACCGCCATCGCTGTGGTCTAAAATGCGGATATTAGAGGGAATTAGAAGATGTAGCTATAATAGCTAGTATAGATCGTGCACAAAAACCATCAACTAAAAATGGCAAGTTGAAAATTATTTTATACTTACTTTGATGCATCGATGAAGTAAATTATAAGTGAAGCTATACTTAGGATGAATACCAGCACAACCTGGAAAAAATAAAAAAGCTTTATAAAACTTCCATTTATAACATAAAAATATTTTATTTTTCCGCAAATAAAATTATCGCTGTCAGCTCGAAGCCGTCTAAAGGCATTATACCCCCCGTCAGTCAAACCAATGATTTCTTCCGTTTTTTAAATCAATGTTAAAGTTTCCTCGTGCACAATCGGGCACGTGAAAATTGTAACAATTATTTACTCATAACGTGAATGTATTTCGTCACAGACTAATAAATGTTCACACTTAAACAGATCGATTTTCCTAGTTCCACCCAGCAATGACAGCTAAATCTAGGAGTTTATCACGGAAACTTTTGCAATATAAAAGGCATCCAAAGAAAATTGCATAATCCCCGAGGAAGGAGAGAGAATTCGTGGAAGGTTTTTCGAAAGAAATTACCGTAGCCATGGCAACATTTCCATGCGAAATATATCCCGAGAGGAATTTGTATGATAGATTGCCCGAAAATATGCACAGAATGAACTGGACATTAAAATTAATGGAAGTATAAATACTTTCATCAAAACTAGCCTATCAGAACCATGTGTTCGTTGGTACGTGCGTTCATTTTTCACTCACAGCAAAATTTTATTTATTTAGTATTATTTTTTCACTATCCGACATCAGTATTGGTGGTGCTTGCAGTGCTTGTAAAGAATTGTAAATTTTATATTTGGGATGAAATTGTATACCATAACGCAAAAATTAACCAGCTATTTTAAAAATACGCTGTATAATTGCCAAAGCTAATCTGCTCGTGTAGAAATTATTAAATTACGTAAAATTATCGTAAAAGCGTTCCGATGTATTATGACGAAAATTGTATACGTTGCGGCTCCATTCACTTTTAAAAATAAAACTTTGAAAGCTCACCAACGCACATTGCAGCTGTTTTTGTCAATTTTCTGTACTCAAGATTATTGGATATTTTAGAACAAGAAGTAATATTCATTTAGTATTTCAGAGATTATTGATTTCATTATTTACCACAAACCATGCTTTTTATGGTACACAGTATTTGAAAGAAATGCTCTTTTTAAAAATTAGTTTTTACATCGTTGCGCAATAATGAACAGTGGTACAACATTAATCGAGGAGAAAATTTATTTAGATTTAACCAAATATGCAGACATATATAAAGTATGCTTTTCATGTGGAAACATGTTTGCATTCATTAAGATATATTTCTGTGGTAATCTGGAAGAATTTGATGATGCCTGTACACAAGTAATCAGCACTACCAGCTTCATAGACATTGTATGAAAACAGTTTTGCTTGTCAGAAATAGAAACAATAAGAGCTTTATGATTAAGAAAATATGCAGTGTTATTCAAACAATTAGAACAATATAAACACAAACATATTTAAATGGTTAAATGAAAAGAATATAGTAAATTATATAGGGTCATACTTATAACTATCCTTTCAATGAGAAGTGAAAATTTTCTTCAAATATATTCAATAAGAAATGTTTAATATTGTCATGCTCTTTTATCTAGTCGTAATTACGTATTGAAATATACACTTGTATTAAGTATTACTATCAGTTCCCTATTAAACTTATTTTTATTAACGTCCTACTGAAATATTTTTTGCGGATTTTTACGCTTTTTGGCCACGTGAACCCATTTGTGTGGATGGGAACACAATATTGCTTAAACTATTTAAACTGAATTGAAAAACAAACACCACAAGTGGTAAAATTTGTGATTACAAGATATTTTAGGCTTATTAGAAAAGTAGGCTCTCAGAATTATCGTTCTAAATTTACAGTGGAAAATGTGTTTTTTTTTTAATTTTATGTGGGCATTAGAATTAGGAAATAACTTTGTTTTTTAATTTTTTGTCTTAAATACATAACAAGTTTTGTAAAATTGAACAGCTAGAACTAGTCAAAAGTGTCCAATTGAAATGGACATATGTTTATTTTATTTAATATAGCGGTTATATTTTTTTCCATCTGCGTTCGATACAAGTAAGTGTAGGACACGGAAAAGTGGATGTAAGATATAACTGATTTAAATCATACAATAATTAAGTTGTTTTAAATGAAATCTAAAAAAAATTAAAAAGTATTGCGAAAGCTGAACATTAAAAGGCGTAACCTAGACTGTACATTGTAATTTAATGTGTGTAAACTATCGAGTATATTTGAATTTTGTGCCATTTTCTATATGAAACTAAAATAGTAGCTGTTTATGAACATATTTAAAGAGTAGCAATTCAATCTTCATATGGAAAAATGGAATTTAGCTTTTTTGAGTCAGTACTTTTCCGGTTAATACTGGATTGGACTCGTATACTATTAGTTTGAGTATAGAGCCCTTTTCTTTTAGTTCAGTGTCCCAGCAACCTCAACATGGAGAATAAGGAAAGGAGAGAAGCAGTTTGGCAAGATTTTATTTTCATTCTTTCACTGTTCTTGTAATTTTAATTCAAATAAATCCCTTGCTTCGTATGTCAGGAAATTTTTTATGAATATGAATAATGTTCGAAGGGTATATTTAATTAAACCATCGCTTGCATTCGTTTTATTCGCATACATTAAATTTGCATATCTAAACTTTTAACTGATTTTCTACTTCCGACAAAAATTTATTTTACATTCCAGACCTTCCGTAAAAACAGCTAGTTAAATCCGAATATATTTTATTAGGTAAACTTTCAGCTGTTGCTTTGGTAACTAAAATATATCTTTTACATTGCAAAAGGCTATTCCTATGTGCATGATCGCTTTGTCGCGGTTGAAAGACACCTTTGAAATCGCTAATCAGGCTGAAAATGATTCACGCCGTAAACCTATTTTTAGCATCTATATTAAAAAATTGCAAGTGCTATATGCTACACACATAACACCGTTATTGGTTAATTTAAAGGCAATTTTTGTAACATAGTCATTTTCATTTTGAGGTTGCTACATTATATTATGAAGACCAAAGAGATTTTTGTAATTTTTCTTCAATATTGCTACTGTAACAATTATTACCAAATTTTGCTCTTTCTTTAAAACTCTAAATTGCTCCATAAAATAGAATTATAAATTAGCCTTACTATAGTAGTAGAGTATCGTCCAGAACTATTTGACTTAATTAGATTACTATACATTAGCACTGTCGATTATGATCTAAACTTTTACACAAAACATTGTTCAACGTTGTGTCTAGAAACATGGACCTTTGCAAGTCGTAACAGAGTGCTTAGTTAAAAAAGTTAGACATAGTTTTGAGCTATACTTAAGAAAAAACTCTTTATAAAGAGAGAAGTGTATGATATATAT
>JAWQRO010000278.1:0-44855 GCA_033557835.1 Helochares maculicollis
AGTCATATATACAAAAATACAACCCAATATATATATATATATATATATATATATATATATATATATATATATATATATATATAGCAACATATGGCCTTTATAATATATTTACTTAGTAGTGTTTATGTGTGGTCCTTAATGATAAAACCTTTGATCGTTAGGTTCCATAGACACATTCACACATAAACATACATATAAAATAATTAATCAATTTGGTAGATAATCGTTATAAAAGATTTGAGCAGTACTGGTTTTGTAAACCTCAAAATATTAAGTCAGCTAACTATTTCGTTGAAACTTGAGAAATTTAAAATATTTATTAACCAATCAGCTACAAATAATGTGCTTGTTCCTACTTTTATCATAGTTACATCCCATTCAGGGTTTCCTCATGAACCATTAATAATATCTGACCAAGGCAGGGTCTGTCAACTTGATAATTCTAATATCTCGACTACTTAAAACAATTGTAGATGTATTTTGTTGCATCCGGCAAAATTTAACTAAGAAATAAACTCCGTTTGTTGGAGTTAGAGAAATTTTGGTATGCCTACATTAATTAGGCTTAATCTTCCTCTTTTTTTAATACTGAAATCTCTAAATCGTTTGCAGACTTCATTTATGTACTAATCATGATTTTAAATTTTCCCAATCATGTTATCCTTAACTAGGTATTCCCATAAATATGTTCTAGGTCAATGTTACATCTACACATAAGTATACTACGGACAAGTTAATAGTTTAGTATTAACAGTTATAGATGTTTTATCTCTACAAGTTTTTACGTTTGCGAAAATTTGCAACAAAACCAGATGTTTCAAGAGCAATAATCTTCAATAATTTCACAGACGGAAGTTGTTACATTCATTAAATTTACATGTAAACGATGCACTGCGATTACACGCGGAGAGAAGCAATCGTTTCATATAAGCATATGATTTGAACGTCTTATAAGTGGCACAACGACGACATAAACCTTTTAAAGAATCGTGAGATTATAATTAGGAAAAATACGCTTTTATGTGACCCGCTAATAACGCAATGAAAAAAGCTGTTAAAAATGCAAAACAATCACTTTCTTAGGCGTGTAATAAGTGATCTCTCTGACATACTTCAATCGTTGGTAGAAGCAAAAAGAGTTTAGCCTTCATTTTACTGATATGAACCCTTCAGTCTTACGTTATGTAATTTTGCACTTAAAAGACGATTATAGTAACAAATATGATTTTCGTTGTATTGTTATTATCTTGCAATAATATGTTAAACGCAAATAAATAGCAATTTTAAATAAAAAGTAGAGTAAAGATTTTTTCCTAAAATGGGAACATAGAATCAATACTCGAATAGTCATTTCAAATTGAAGAGAATTGTTTGTAACAAATAGAATCAAAAATCAAATTTTAAGCCGCAAACTGAGCTCAGTATAGTGTATAAAATTATTTAAAAATTAATATTGATTTAAAAAAATTGTCACAAATGTATGAGGCAATACTTGTAACAAAGTCTACTTTTTACATTTTTTTTAAACTGTAAATTCAAATACTCGTGTGACAAGATTTAAAATAATTGACGAAACTAAATGCCGAAAATTTGCCGATTGTTTTGATGTAAAATATTTCGCAATGTAAGTTTTATCAGTGAGCAAGTCCTATAAAAGTTCTACATTTTCTTCTCAATATTAAAAACAAACATTTTTGTAACTAAAAACCAATTCTTACACAAATAAACCTATATAAATTTCCATAATTTACCATAAGTGATGCACCGTCTCGCACGGCCTACATATTTTTCATTGCATATCATTTCGTAGGATGTAAATATTAGTCACTGCTGCAAAAGTAGATAGCTAAAGACAAAGAGTGACATAAATTAGCATGTGTTTAGAAAGGGAGTATGTCCAAATATTCCGTAAGAATGTAGGATTTCCTAGCATAATGGTAGACATAGACTGTTGGTGTGGCTTCGCGTAACAAATCCTTGTCAACCTTGATCAAGACGACACTTATGCAGATATTTTACTCGATACAGCTTTAAAGGAAATAGAGAGAAAGGTAAAAATTAATTTATTTAATTAGGAGAACTACAAAAATATAAAAAGTCGAGAGCAGTATACGTCGATCTGCCGATCGTCCCACTGACTTACATTCAGTTTGTACATAAATGTCCAAGGCAAGTGCAAGGATAGACAAAGTTGAAAGTTATTTTCATGTCGGTTGGTGAGAATCTTCTTACAAACTACGTTGATAATTTTATTAAATTTACCTACAGCGATTTCATTTGAAGTAGCATGTTAGCCTTCTCTAATGATCATGTGAACCAATAAAGTTCAGGTTCTGAGCAATATTGAATTGTATAAGGAATTTTAAACTGTTGAGTAATATATATCGGTGCATGTAGTTATTTGCAATGTTACCCAATACATCTAAACTAGCGGATACACCTAACTTTATGCAACATTAGTTACAATTATTATATTTTATGCCGGTATAAATAGCAAAGCTTAATCATTATAAATCACATTACAAGTTTCGTTTCAATGCCAAACCTTCAGTAGATTAGAATCAAAATTTACAAGCATATATCGCACTACGTGCACATATTTACTAAATTAACATAAACATACTTCGTGCCATATTCTTGATCTATTTTTAAAATAATAGTATTTAAACGCAGCCACAACAATAATATTCAAATATTTTAGTTCAAGGGCGTAAGTATGATATTTAGGTTATATGAAATTCTAAATGTGGAAGTAAATAAATAAATAATTTGAGTAATGAAACAATTGTGTCAATGTTCGACGGTTCTACTACCTTACTTTCAAGCAATTAGCGACTTTAAAGGAAAATGAAACTGCTGTGTGCTTAACCTACAATAGGTATTCACTGTTGGTTTTTAATTTACTGACTTCAAGCGTAGAATCTGTGCATTAATTATTCACTTTAAACACTTTTACATTAAGTTTTTTGAATTCATGGTGCTATAGTTACACTTTTACATTTTAAAGGTAATTTGTGAGATATATAAACCATCTCTTGCAGTGCATTTTTACTCATCCAATTTAAAAATTGTTTTGACTATGTATGATCTATTGCCAAATAAATAACTTTATCCTAAAATTTTACTAGTAAATAGTAGCTGAAAGTGTACATAAACGTAGGGAACAGATATCAGAACACAAGCATAGATATGTCCTTTTTTATTATGCATACACTCCACTAATGTTTAACATATTTAGCATAGCTATATACTCATGTTGAAATAACATACGCTTTTCTTTGACCTTATACAAACTTTGCTTTCATTTGTTGTAGCGGAATATTTAATGCAGAAACCATTAACCATAGTGTAATTCTACAAATGGTGTATTTATTCTAAATTTTATTTTGTATACCCACCTCTAATGACGCAAGGCTAGCTTAACAAAATTTTCAATAGAATGACAGGCTCAGTATTTTATAATATTATGTTTGCATTCAAAACTTCATTTCGCCACCGCAATAAAACTACATTTAATCAAGTAAGTTGCCTGCAACATATAGGCCAATAAAGTGATGAAGCAAGTTTTTATGCGTGAGAAATGCAAAAACTATAATAATTAGCGATCATTTCAAATTCAAGTGAATCACTTAGAAGCATACACCAATGAGTGAGTTAATAAACTAGTATGAAGCGAAGAATAAAACGTTGGCGTAGATGCATAAAACCTACTAACCTAACGTGAATTGTTTGTTATTCGCTACACACAAAAAATAGTAACTAAGAGAATGTACAATGGAGTAAAAAGAGAGACCTTCCAAGTTTATGCAGTGACTACAATAAGTAGTGCATTTTGGTGTACGCGATAACTTGAATAATTTATTATGAACAATTATAATTCAAATAATTACACGCACCTCCTCGCATATAACATACTATAATTTTATGTAAACTGTTTGAAATTAATTACTATATTTATTGCTTTATAGAGTATCGTTGATAGTGAATAATGTATACATCATGAATGATATATGAAGATATTGCGCTATGTCTGTATAATCAAGAAGACATTATTTTGAAATGCATAAAAATTATAGTGAAGGGAACTATTTTATTGTCAATAGACACCGATACTGTTTTAATACGCAGCTGTTAAATCATTTAATTGCAGCTTTCATCTCGTCAGACGATTAGCGGAAGAAGGACTCATCAAAATGTAAAATGAAGCTTGTTTAGTGAATTTAAGAGTCAATTTAGTAAACGACCGTATTTATTAGAGCAAGCAAGAGATAAAGAGATGCTGCTTTAAAGAATAAGTGGGTGGGATCAAAACATTCGTTATAAGATGATTGATATGTTGGAAGTCTTACTCGGACTAACCATTGCTGTTTAGATCAGGTTTAGTTTAGAGCAAACAGATCAAAGATCGCAACCCAGATGCTTTGCGGCATATAGAGAAGGTACCTTCTATAGTGAAAATAGGAAGAACTTTTTATACAAAAGAATGTATAGCACCAGATATCTTATGTCTCTATTGTATGTAAACGTATTAATCAGATAGCAGTTAGTCTCACAGATGGAGACATTTCTATCGTCGTTATCTAAAACACATCATCTCTACTAGTGAAAGTTGTACGTAAAAAAGGAATGATACGTAATAATTTATAAATGTGGTTTGAGATTTGTAGATTTCAAAGAAAAGCTTTGGAATTTTAAATGTTTCGGGCTAATTATAGCTGAAGCTATCTTAAATGCCCACCAAGCCAGACCGCAGATAGTTCTGAGAAGTAGAGTTATGGGAGCAATTAGCGCTTCCCAAAAAAGCAAAAGAAACAATTACATATCTGGCTGACCAACAAAATAAACAGACACCAATAGAATTATTTCAATTTGCACTCCAAAAGTTTCAAACTCATGTAAATACCTCTGATTGACAATTTACCACTGATAAAGATTGTAATTATGATTCTACTGAAGAATCGGTTATTACAAATTACAGAAACGTAATACCGATTGCAAATCATCAAATGTGACTTTAATGACCTGCCGAATTTGCTGAACAGCTAAGACTTTTATTCGTCTCCTAATAAGAAGAGCTTAAATTACAAATTTCCTTCTTCATTATTATATCTGATGAGTCTACGTGTACTTGACGATGACTTTCATAATTAAACTGCGAAGCAGATAAATAGTGAACTTGGCCTCAAAGCATTCTTTCTATGGTAATGCTACTAACGCCTACCCAAAATACCTCGATTGTATAATAGGTTTATACCATCAGTTCAAAGGTGTGTAGACACGTGTAGGATGGCCCCAGCTAATAAATTTAAACACTCGAGATTCCTTCCCAGAGGTTCCTTGCAGAGATCGCCACACATCACGACCGTATTCGCAGGTGAATATTTGTTTAATGGAAGAAGAAGCGACGCCTCTTCGATAAATTTGTTTATTATTAGATGGAAATTTCTGCTTCGCAAGACAATACAACCAAGACATAGTTATCTTCTAATTTTTTATGAAGGTATACCGTCGCATTTTAACAAGAGATATTTTGTTGAGAAGTCGTTTTTTTAAATGCTTCGATTTTATAAGTAGGAATATGTTAGTACATACGTATTGTACATTAGACGGAAGGCTTTGTCAACTAAATGTTCAATTTGATCATATATACACAATTTTATGCAGGTACAGATTTATGTAATAAATTCTAGTAGTAGAAGTAATAAAGCTAGTAACTATACAAGTTTATATCTTATTTAGGCTGTTGTGTTTTTTCTTGATTTTATGGTAATGAAGTTGCCTTATAAGTTGTTGTTTGGGCAAAATATTAACTGGGAAATGTTAATAGCTAACTTGATACAATGGTTACTTTTTTCGATGAACAACTTAATTTTTCCTTGCGTGGTCGTACAATGCATTACAATTTACTATACACTGTTTTGTTAACGACACGCCTCGTTGGTACTACTTACATATTTTTCTGACGCTATAGGAAACGATTGAGTAAATGCTTGTTCGTTTAATTCATCTGGCATAGTTCATGATCTGTTCAAGTAAAGTAGTCATAGTCAGACTTAACTGAAATCGACTGACTCTAAAAAAATATTCTAGAATATTAGCGTACACGAAGGTACACCAGCAGAATTTTGGAGAAATAGTCTTTACATTTAAACACTCATACAAGTCCACGCGTAGAGATAATTATAAACATGTTCAATTGGATTCATGGACCGTCAATTAACTGATGCAAGTCGCTAAAAATTTTCAGGTTGATAGTTTTCATCTTCTCGTTCTTATATAACTACTGATATGCAGCCATTGAAACATGCAATATTTCGTTTGAATCATAATAGCAATATATTTTCAAAACAAATCGCTCGCGAAACGAATTAAAATGAAAATTGCTGCAACATTACAGCAAAGTGGAAGCACACGCTAACAATTGCTGCTTGTCATAAATATATTTTGCAGTTCATCATGTCTTCTTTTATTTAGCTTGTTGTTCATTATATGCGCTGCCATGCAAGCAGAATATTAACATCGTCCATGTTCCATTTGTTATATAAGCAAGTAGTCTTTACTAAGCTAACTGGGAATCTGGTGCATACTGATAATTGTTTATTAAGATTACATCAGGAACATATTGTTTAGTCGTTAGGAATGGCCTGATGACTTAATTTATACTTGTCAAGTGCATAAAATCATATATATATATATGGGTATAACTCTAAAAAGATTGCAAAATGATTGACGACTATGAATTTCAATGATATAGCAAGGCACGAAACAAAAGAAAACATACTAAAGAAGGCATAGACAATATAATGGTAGTTGTGATATTTATTCATACATCATAAATTACTTTTTGTTTTAGTATAAAAGCAATTAGCAGCCATGCAGCTAGACACGTATCTTCAAGTAAATTCCGTATAAATTAAGTAAAAATTGTTGATAAAAATCTGAAGTGTATAGTATAACTTAATCAACATTCTTGTATTCTTAATTATTAAACACTACTTCAAGGATGAACTATCCTGTTTGATAAATCTGAAGTGCATTTATAATCTCATTTACAAACGCGCCTCGCTTTTTTACATGTCGATAGTTAATATTTTTTACTCTATTATGAATATACTTTCGGGGTATATTTTCAGAACCAATATAATGGTTTTCCTATTTATATATAATGAAACGAATGATTGTTACCTTACAATATTGCATGTAGTGTAAATGAAAGTGATTGTAGTAAGACTTAGCTTGCGGCTTAGTCAGAAATAAAAAAATGTGCATCGTATTACAGTTGTAAACTGCATTGATGCTTAGTATCCACTCCTTTCCGAATTATGGTATACAATTCTAAAATGGTTTTGTTTATTGAAATTGAATGGTGTTTATGTACTATAACTATTTCGTGTTAACGACCAACAATTCGTTCTTTATAATTGTATAAGTAGATTTGACAATTTAAAGAGATTAAAGAGTAAAACTAAAAATTAAACTTGTAATCTGCGAAATGTAATCTTACTGCAAAGTGACATTGATATCAAATTGAGCCAAATTTGATATTACGTTTCCTAAATTTGACCAAAAAGCAAAAGAAGGATATGATAAAGGTGCTCTTTGTGCTAATATTTCAGCTAAAAAAAAGGAACATGTGGTTTAAAACGCAAACATTTCCCGAAGAAGTTTAAAGGAGGTAAACAGTTAAAGCTTCAACATTGAAACTAATGTTATCAAAACAAACTAGCTCGATTAGCTGTTTGTTTATCGAAGGTGATCTCTTGATGACACGCTTAATAACATATATACATATACAAGTACTGCTTCTTCTGGTTGGTCTAGCAATTTAAGTTTTTGGTACTCTAAAAAGGCATTGTTACATGTCGATAGTTAATATTTTTTACCCTATTATGAATATACTTTCGGGGTATATTTTCAGAACCAATATAATGGTTTTCCTATTGATATATAATGAAACGAATGATTGTTACCTTACAATATTGCATGTAGTGTAAACGAAAGTGATTGCAGTAAGACTTAGCTTGCGGCTTAGTCAGAAATAAAAAAATGTGCATCGTATTACAGTTGTAAACTGCATTGATGCTTAGTATCCACTCCATTCCGAATTATGGTATACAATTCTAAAATGGTTTTGTTTATTGAAATTGAATGGTGTTTATGTACTATAACTATTCCGTGTTAACAACCAACAATTCGTTCTTTGTAATTGTATAAGTAGATTTGACAATTTAAAGAGATTAAAGAGTAAAACTAAAAATTAAACTTGTAATCTGCGAAATGTAATCTTACTGCAAAGTGACATTGATATCAAATTGAGCCAAATTTGACATAGGCTGTGTGTGAACTTATTGTGTCTTGGTGAAGAATGATTTGTCGTTATGGGTAAATTTTTAAAAGTTGAGAGATTACGGGCGGCAAATAAATGGATGTATATCAATTGCTTTTAACAGTTTTTCGATCTTGTAGAGACATTGCTGCTATATGACCTGTTTTTGCGACGAATGTCGCGACCATCTTTTTAGACAAACTTCGATAATGGCAGACTTTTGTCAGATTTTCTTCCACTTAGAACGCCCAAACAGACAACAAGAGTTTATATTTTAGTTCACATGAAAAAATCAATGACTTATTACCATTGACGATACTGTCTACTTATTTACCCTAGCCTACCTTTGTTTTGTTCGTCCGTCAAAAGATGGGATATCCAACGGGAGACTAATTTTTTTACACACGACTCTTCATGCAAGATTTTTTGGAATGTTGTCTTGGAAATTCTCAATATCAAGATATCTTTATGATGAGGTAGCACACAGCATTAATGTTTTCCAGGGAGACTGCGGTTTTGGTAGATGGGTCCTTAGATCGTTGTTCAGATTCATTTTGTGCTTCATCGCTAAAAACCAAAACCAACATGGTGAGGATTTCTTGTTGAGATCATTTTCTCTCAAATTTGTAAATTGTCAATTTGATGCTATATTCCTTACATCTTGAAAATTATAATAATTCGATATAGCTAAATAACTATAAGTATCGCAATGAAACGTTGAATATCATATGTGGAGTTATTCCTTTAATGTTGACATGTTATTATTAGTGCCGTCTTTGCCCTTGTACCAAAAACATTAATTGTCTCTCGTAGACAAAAAAATTAATTTGTACGACGCAAATAAAACGTACTCATTATGTCCTGCTTGATGAACAGGGGCTTAAAGATCTTATAAAAATACCTATTTACTACTTAAGTTAGGTTTATGGTTGCAGTAGACAGGCCAATGTATGATTTTGTTAAAAAGCAGTATTTTGACGAAAGGACTATGACCGTTTGTTTATTAAGAACCTGCCAAACGAAACAGTAAATCAGAGAAAAAGAAACATTAGCAATCAAGCAAAACCTATGTATATTGAATAAGACAATGCCAAACCACATTCTTTTGATAATGATGAAATTCTGCCTATTGAAGGAATAAAAAAGACATGGAATATTTACAAACAAATTCACCAAATAGTCCGGATTTAAATGTTTTAGATCTCCTATTTTTAAATGTAATTAAATAACATTTTTTAATTCTCCAAAAATGTATGGTCTCAATTATAATAAATATACAAATTTGAATGAAAAAATCTTCGCCGTAAATTATGCTTAAATATGAAGATGTGTAATTACGAGGCTGCAGCCATAGTTACTTAGTTTAAATTTTTATTTTTAACATAAAAGTTTGTGTAGTAAACGTAAAAATGTAAATGTTTGCCATAGTTTGGGACAGAGAGAGTATTATTTTTTCTAATAAATGCCTAAAATTTGAGAATGCTGATATCGTCTTCAGTACACTAACAAGCCGACATTTATATGAATTAAATATGCACCGAGTATTTTATCTTTTTAACTAGCGAACGCTTATTTGGAATTGGGTATTAAATATACCCATTGGCAAAATATTAGCACTGGCTCAAATAATTTACCTTTCTGGTACTTCATTTAGAGCATATTTGTTATTGTTGGTAGGTTCTTGTATAAGTCTGATAAAGTAATTGTAGCTACTTACAACGAACTTTTATTTTTAAATTAATAAATCTCGTTTGAGTGAAAATTACTCACAAAAAACTGGCTTCTATCTATGAGAAGACAACTACTGCATTTTCTCACCACATAATTTGTAAATGTTCATGCATTTAATTGTATGCATAAGTGTGATTCCACGCTTCTTTTATTCAACCTTAATACTCTCAAGGATTGAATTAAAAACAAAGAAATCCTGTGTTCAACGTTTGACTTCCGTAAAACTATTGCCTCCATTAACATTGCTTTGAAAAATTTTTAAACAAATATCACAAATTAAGAGATAAGGTAAAACTATCTTGTGTAGACAAACACTACAATGCTGCTATTTGCATTACGTTTTTTCTCTCATTTTAAGAATATTACATTTGAAATGGAATTCAATTACGAATTAAATAAACTTAGGTATACAGTTCTCAAAAACTATAAAATTCAAAGCTCTAACTTCCTTCATTTGCGGCAATAAATCAAAGGTACACCTTACACGTTTAAAAGATAACAATACTTTTTTTATATTTAAATGATCTAACGAATCTTTGCCGCAATACCATGGATTAGAATATAATGTTCAATTCGGTGTTTGTAGCTTGTTGCAGCATTGAAAGCGTTGCCAGTACTCTAGACGCCTTTCACGGTTTGTTAATAGTCCCATCACGCCATTAGACAATATGAATAATGCCTTAAATGCATCGTTGCTTCCTTATATCCACATCCAATGCTTAGGCGCTGGAATGGCTTGGTCTAAAGAAGGTAACAAGTGCCACAATATACAAATAGAATCGGTGTATAAAATCTCTAATACCAGCACGTAGAAAGTTACCGAACCTTTTCTCATTCATATGCTCATCAGCAGTGGCATAGGTCATCTACAAAATTTTCTTGGTTATTAGTCATAACCTCAAAAGTTCAAGTTCAACGGTGCTGAGCGAAGCAATAAAGGTTGTCAAGTAAGTTGCTGTGGTTTTACCAATGCTCTCATGTGCTTGCAAATGAAGATTCTCTTATTTTCGTGATACTTCCGTTAATTCTGTCCCCAATAAAAAGACACTTTAGCTTTGTTGCATAAGAATTGTTTTGAAATACGATAATTTCAACTTATATAACACACCTAATTTGTAAAATTTATGAACCGTTTAGCTTTTCAAACTACTAATTGGATATGTTTAGTCTGGAATTAAGTCAAAATTAATTTTTATAATTATACACCGACCACAGTGTAGATTAAATTTAGTTATTTTTATTCAGCGATCACTAATTAAATCTAATAAATCACTTTACCACTTTGCGTCGTATTCAAATTAACGCGTTTTGAAGTAAATATTAATTTTAAATATGTCGTTAAATTTTATTTTTGTCATTTTCATTTTCGTATTTCTTAATCGGAAATGATTTTAAACAATTTCAACATATGTAATCATTAACAAAATTTTATTACTTAAAAAACTATTATTGTAGCCTCGTCGCTGTGGTATTCGCTAGTAACAAAAGAACACAATCTTTAGTTTAGGAGATTCTAATGTATGCCTGAGGATGATTTCCTGTGCACAATAAGCAATTAATTATTTTGATATTTTCATTGTAAAGAGCACACAGCTTTTAGTAGTTTAACGGATGTAGGTACAGAAATGTGGGAAACACATCATATTACATATAAAATTAAACATTTGCGCTAGCTTTAGTATGGAATTATGGAGATGGAACTGCAAATGTAGTTTTTAATTTTCGCCCATTTCCGGCCTTCACAAGTATGTCACCACTTAATTATAGACGTTTGCCCTTTTAGAATATGTAAATATTGGTCTTGTGTTTTGAAATGGATTTTAAAATAAATTTATGCTTTCAAACTTTTATCGTTTGGTAAATATATAGTTTATATAGAGTTTTTATTATAGTTTTTATTATATTTAGTTTATTTTACTATGACTACCGCGATCACTGTCTATGGGGGAAATAATTCAGTTTCTTGAAAGTGGATCCGGAGCGATTGAATGGTTCATTGAAAAACTAACAAAAAAATCTCGGCACCTTCACTGCGGAGTGAAAATGCATCAAGTGTATAAGCAAAAAGAGGAACAAGTCTTTAATAATCGCAGTTGAATACATCTTAAGTTTATGTGTATTGCTGATCAGGATTCAATAAACGTGGAACGCGCTGCGTCCGAGACAATTACAGACATACGTGGGCGTGTGCGTACCTAGCTAGGAGGCTGTGGAATTACAAAAAACGTATGTCTGTGCTTATAGCCGGTCAGGTAAACTTGTATACATGGAATGTTAATTGCCTGAGGTGATAGCCAGCACGACTTCCAATGTGTATGTATCAACGGCAACATATACAAGAGACAGGTTATCTTATTCAAAAGAAACGGATTTTATTCCGAGGAAATTAGGCCGATCGTTTTTTGCCTTATTCTCAGCTGGTAGAACTCGACTTATCAAGTAGGCGATGAAACTTTCTTCAGCGTATTTTGGATTAGTGTGAATGAAACTCTCGTGTTTTCTCTCCGAGCAACGATGTGGCGCTACGAAACCTGAAATTCGTGAACACTTGGAAGTATTGAAATTCAGGTCGGTTAATTTCAAGTCGCTTCTTTCAGGCAACATACAGCCGACGAAAACTTTATGCCGATATTGATTAAACTAAACCAATAATTTAATTTTTCTTTATTGGAGATGCAAACTGAATGCATAAATCAAGGGTCGAACTACTGGTTACATTGTTCAGTACATGGTTCCATCATTTGAAAATGATTTGAAAATTTATTCTCTAACACAAATAATGTATGTCCTTTGATTGTCGTATTTTAACTAGTTTTTTTTATAGCTGATAATGATCATGGAACACATGCTTGAACGAATTTTGTGAAATGTTTTATCTAAAGAAATATTACTTCATGAACCTTTAAAATAAAATGCAGTAGAACTATTTATACATACTAATAATAACCTAAATTTGGCAACTGATGTTTAAAAACTATACAATTTAAACTATTATACTAAAAATATGATTTTATTTCTTAGATATCTATCATTAGATTAAGATTTCATTAACAAATTGTGAAATTTAAACGAAACATTCTTAGCTAATGAGGAACGTCAGTCTGTAATACATAAACGGTAAATAAGAATCGTTATACTTAGTCATGGCATTCCTATTTTTTCGTCATTATGTAAGGCATAATCGTTAAATAGCATCTACCTTTTGGATTTTAAATAGAAGTAGCATTTGGCTCAACAAAAACGATAACAATATGTATAAAATAGATCATTTAATACCATAGTCACTAACCATATCAAGAAGTTTGCGTTTTGCTTGGCAGACAGTCGATCCCACGAGAAAAGAAGTCACGGTTCTTGGATACAATTCACACTTTGACATAAATTAGTGAGTCATAAATTTTGTTAGTTTGCCAGTTTTGCAACGAGCAATTGACGATCGATTCGATAGCACGACATTGAACTTGAGGACGGACATTATCGTGAAGGAAGACGATACGGCTCTTTTTAGTAGCTATTTTGCCTTACTGACATAGTGCCACCAATAACAAGTGCCCTTTAAGCTTACTTCACAGTATTAGATACCGCTTCTATTACTAGACATCTTTTGGCACCCTTTTTTGGGAAAACATTAAATGTTACGCAAATCTTCTTCCATTTCACCTTTTTGAAGAGTAGTCATGATTCAGCATCTGTGGCGATATCCTATAGAAACTAAGCTAGCAGCTTATTGCGTTGCAATAATTCTATAAAAATGTGGATATGTTTCACTTTGTTGTTATCAGAGAGTTGATGCGGACCCCATCTAGCCAATTTCCGCATCTTTTTTAGCGTTTTGAGACGATCAGGGATTGCTGACATTGAAGTCATGGGTTAGCATTCGTGTAGTTAGGCTTTCGCCCTCTTGCACGATCGCTAGAAGGACCGAATCGTCAAAATCCGTTGCCCGTCCTCTCTGTTTTTCATTTGCAAGGTTTCTGTTTTCCGTTTGGAACCTCTGGAATCATCTTTCAATTTGGCTTATCCTAATTGTTCTCCCGCCATCAAGTTTTTTGAGACTGTTAAATGATTCCGGCGCCTTTCAATTCTTCTAAAAGTGATACACCATTCTATGGCGAATATGAATATGGTTTTCAAAATTAATTGTTATCAACGATAACAAACAGAGAAAATTATTTTAAAAGCACTAAAAGCATCAATTTGTTTAGCAATAAAAGGCATCAACATTTAATAGAGCTATCGCTATTTGAAACACTATTGATGCACACATAGAAGAGAATTATATTTATTTGTAACAGTTTAAGGAGCTGAAAAGGATGAGACTAATTATAAAGTTAATAACAATTAATTTCTCATTCTTGCTTCACATCTGGTGATTTATTTGACAAATTAGTTTTGCTTATCAAAATTTTAAAATAATGAAATCTTCCATAAAATGTATGTGGAAGCATTTGAAATGAATAAGGGACATGATATGGGGTTTCCTGCTTTTAAGAGTACATAATATGACGACTTGTTACTTGACATTTCTATTTTTATTTAGAATGAAAAAGCAAATAATCCACTCATTGTGAGAAACTTAAGTAAAGGATTTGCCTAATTATAATTGTGTAGTATTTGCGGAAGTATTTATACAATTCAATATCTCGTTCTATTATTTTTTGAATCTGAGGTCCAAATTTAAGCTTTAGCGATAAAAAAGCTACATCTATTAAAATATTATTTACAATTTCTCGTATGTCATAAAAATTCAATATTTTAATTGCAAGAGTCGCCATTACCAGTAACTTTCTCCTTAGAGAAATTCGAAATAAAAATTTAATTTTTCTGCAATTGCATTTGCTAATAATCTACTGGCACAAGTACTTTCACAGGTTAACTTTAAGACGTTAGAGTAGGACTTTAAATTATTCAATGGTTTCAATTTTATAAATTTCTAACTATGTCAAGCTTTCAATTTCTTTCATTTATTTTAGAGTCCAGTTTAGAAGAAAATTTCAAAATTGAAATCGTAGCTGTCTTGCCACAACCCATCTATGTAGAATTGATCTACCAATTTGATTTTTGACAGAATTTATAGAAAATATCACAAGGTAGTTTAACCTTCCGATCTTCTTTCTACATGTCTTTCTTCAGGTGCAACTGCTTGAAATACCTACTAAGAACAAAAAACAAGCTTCTGCATACGCAAAACATCTTTATAAACAAAAATGAATATGTCAAAAACACCGTCATCACTTAATAACTATACAAAATTTCCTGTTACTGAACTGAGCATTTTCCCTATTGTTAGCACATATCAATTTTCTGCTTTAGACATTTTTTTTGCATAACTTAATAAAAAAATTAAAGGAGTTAATTGCCAGGTGAAAGCTATTTAGAATCACAAAGTAAAATATGAAAATATTAGCTTCTGATTCAGTAGCATTATAAGCAAACCGATGTTGAAGAGTATTACATCCGAATATATAAAAAAAATCGGTAAATCCTGTTTACTTCCACAGAGAGTATTCATATAGTAGTAGCCCTGTTTAATGAAAGTTTCTTAAAAAATGTGTTGTTTAATACTAACAGCTACCTCCGATTAGTTTTTGTATTGTATCTATAAAAATACGGATAGCAGTATCAATGTTTTGTTAAAAACTAATAATTTTCTTGCTGCTAAAATGGCATTTGCCATGATTATCAATAAATTCAAGCCCCTAACAGTCAGTAGGTACAGTAGATACCAAATAGAGCAAGTAGATAGTTTCAGTTTAGGCTACAATAAATTTGGCCCTGATGATATAATAATCTAAGTCTTTGCCTAAAACTCAGTCAAGTGAAGTTGCTGGTAATTGTTAGTACTAAATTTATTAAACATTTTGTTATAAACATTCATAGGTACTTGCAAGACAGTGAAAGCCTCAAAAGGAAATTTTTTATCGTATTAAACATATTTATTTTAAATTAGTTTACTTACATGTAGTGCACATCCTGTATGTACTTACATAACTAATGTTTGAACTAAGTTTATTATATTTTTAAATCGAACATTCACTGCATATTTACACATTGTACCATTAAAACGCCAGCAAAGTAACTCTAAATTATTTAAAAAGTGAATTTAATGAAAAACACATAAAGAATATACATTTAAGATAATTAGCTAGAAACTCAAATTAATAAAAATCTTGTGAAAATTTCGCGACAATACATAATTTAGTTAAATGTGGCACTTTTTTAACTAATGAAGTGGACCATCGCCCTTTCTAAACAAAATTTTAACCCACATTTAGACAATTTAAAATATAAGTTTACCGTGTCTTTAATTAGTTTATTTCAGCTTGACATTGTTTAAAGAATAGTCTTGACATATTTTAGACAATAGAAAATAATTTTTAAGTGTAATGCGGTTGAAAATTACACCGCTCCGCTTTTAAAAATTATTTGCATCTTGGAATACATTTCTCTTTACCTTCTCCAGGAAACATTAATTTTATCAAGTTGGAGTCATTTATCGCAATAGTAATTTCCAATGTCTATCATTGATAAGAAGTCAGAAAAGGAACACAGAAAACTAAGTAGTGACAGGATTCATTGACGGGGACGCTATCATTTCCTAACTATTAATTGCAACGATGGAAAATATTTTGCGCATATAAAATTTATGCTATACGTACGAACTAGTATCAATTCCATTTGAATTCACTACATTAATATGCATGAAATTTATTACATTTATATGTATTTAATTCACTACATTTATTTGCATTTAATTCGCTTCATTTCTTTGCATTTTATTTGCCGCATTTAATTGCATGATTATATTGTATTGAAATAAGTAGTATAATTTCTTTATTATATAACCCACATATCAACATTCTGAATTTCTCAAATTTGCTGCTTAATTGTTATATCTACGCTTAAGATGATACGTGGGTAGTTCTAAAAATATAAATATACAAAATATACGTATTCGCATATTATGAAAATTTCCTCAATCCGCCATAATATTTTATTTTGGAATTATCAGAATTACATTTTGTCACGTATAATGTTTAAACTTGTTTACAAATGTTTGCATACTTTACTGCCCAATACAGGAAACAATATCATTAAAAATGTGCATTTTTACACACAAACATCATATGCGATCCATAAGTACTACGTAATTGGAATTATATCTCAAACCAAACAATTAACTTGCATAAAACACGCTTTACCATTGTAAAAAGAGAGTATAATTATGGCCTTGAAAGTATAACAACAAAATGGTTTATTTTTTACACATGATGTAAATCCGTGGTAAATTACTTAATATTCTTTTACCGTAATGTATTATTCATCTTAAATTGATATAATTGGTAATATTTAAATAATAATGTAACTTAATATGATTTTACAAGTATTATGTGTAATCATCGCTTCTGTTACGAAAGCATTTATCTGCACGATGGTTTTATGCGACCACGATTATTAGAGTCTTGTATGGAAAGCTATGCCATTAAGTTTAGATTACGTATAGTACAAAAAAAGGTGCTATTTATTGAGCAGGTGTCTTCAAAGGCCTCGTAAATACGACAAGTTTCACTTGAAGTTTTTTGCTGGAATATGATGTCGCGGTCTGTCATTAAAAAATTATATTATCCACGCTGTATTTCTTCGGTGACAGTTGATGACGTCCTATTAATTTATTTCTTCCTTCTTGCTGATGGTGCTATTTCTCACTAAGGGGGAGTGCATTTTACAATTTCTTGTTGGTAAAATGGTTTTCATTTAATGTTAATATTTTATAGTCTTTGGTTTCCTCTGGATGATTGTGTACATTTTTGGGAACGTACAGTGTAATAACTTCAACAGTTTTCAATAAATTTGAGATGTTTGTTGTAGGCGCCATAGAGTTAATGTGAAACTATATATCGAAATTAGCAAATGCAAAATAGCACATGAAATATGTGCGTGTATACATAATTTAGCAACATGTAGGTGTGGGTACCTGGTCATTAATGTTTATTATCTGAACATAGAGGACAAATGCGTGTCTTACGGTCATGCTGTTTAACTGTATCTTAGCATTAAATCTTTGTCGCTCCAAGAATTGCTAACATCTTCTTGTTTTGTTCCAGGAAAACATCTAATACTTGAGACAGACCCTGAAAAAGGAAGAGATGCATACGCTTTCGACAATCCTGGGTTTAAAGGTAAGATTGTTTAAAACTGCAGCAGTGCAATAAATTTAATCTAGCCTAAACGTAAGTCGGCGAGTAAGTTGAAAAACTTAATTATGCTATTATAACTCGCTGGCCTTTACATAGTCAGATGCTTAATTCTGTCGACAAAACGTTTCTTATCGGTTTCCTTATGGAAGAGAGACTAGAAAGAAACTTAGTGCGAAAGATTCCATCGAGCAAACTTCATTGTAAACAACATGCCTGTGCAAATTTATCCTTTTTACACATTCTATGGATGAATGAAACATTTAAATGCAAACGATTAAGGTTGGTTCTTTAAGGTCAAATCAAGCATAATAAATTTTGCGAATAAGCGATGTGCCGCCTCATTCTTGTTTGTCACTTAGGAGGTCTTTTCGAGTTATTTGACACAGAGTAATAAATTTATAGAGAAAGTTAGGATTTGTATAAAATATACTTAGGCCAAAGAGAATTTTATAAAAGCATCTAAACATACATATATGAAATAGAAATAGCGGACTACATTCATAGTAAGTTTATGAAATATGTACATATTTTCTAAACAGTTGAGCACCCTTTCATACAAGCTAGAAGTAATATGGTAATAGAATTAAAACACGAAACCAGAAGAAATTATTTTTACTCACATTGCAATTAATTTTTCCTTACCTCCTGATGTCTGTTTAGCATAATTATTGGAATGATGGATATAATAGGTACTTATTTTCACGTAAGTGATAATTAGAAGAAATTTAAGATAATTGAGAATGTAATAAGTTTCACATTTACGTAAAAGCCTCCTTAATTATTCTATGGTCTATTACATTTGTTTACATGCATTAAAAATATATTAAATACAT
Source organism: Helochares maculicollis (assembly GCA_033557835.1). Classification (NCBI taxonomy): domain Eukaryota; kingdom Metazoa; phylum Arthropoda; class Insecta; order Coleoptera; family Hydrophilidae; genus Helochares; species Helochares maculicollis. The sequence continues at coordinate 19,089 of JAWQRO010000278.1, forward strand.
TCATATTACTGATAATCTGGAATTGATTCTCAATAACTGGCAATTACGTCATTTTGGACAAAGCAATATCATATCTACATACATCTCTACATGGACACCTGTCTAGAATATTTTTCAAACTTGAAGTTCAAGGACAAATAATATTTTATTCGTTTTTTTTTTCTCGTCGATGAATACACATAATTGACTGACAGTCAAGATCAAACAAATACACTCATACCGGTACACAATGTTAGCTTTTTTATAAGTAATTATAGCAAGCTGAGTTTATTAGTTTCATTAGATTATAATTTAATGTAAGCCATGAACCAGTATTTATTGCTGGCTAAACTATGAGTTATGTATGTTAATGGGTTTCTTTCTTGCATTCTTTGCTTAGATAGGTTTTAAGAAAAACTTTATAGCTACTAATAAAATTTTGTTTAATAACAGAGGCACCTTTGTGGCTTTAAACTTTCAATTTCATTAAATTACAGGAAGGTCTCCTAGTTGTATTAATTTATACACTACAGCAAAGTGTGCTATAATTACTTTTAAAGAATTCTACATATAGTGAATCAAATTTAATAACACATTTTTTTTCAAATTAAAAGTATCTCTCAGGAAAAGTTTTACGGAAATCGGTCTATTTATTAATATTGCTAAACCGTAATATCCTTGGCAATTTCAATTAACGGTAAAGACACCAATCTAACAATTAAAAAAAACCGTTAAAATGTCATTTTGATTGCGAAAGTAAAATTCTTGCATTTTCTTCATTAATTAACATGTTGTTTAATAATGAGATCCATAATCTAATCAAATACCAATTGTAATTGTGTTTGCGAAAATCACCTGACATATATTTACACTCCCCAGCTGTTTTAATAGGAATCTCGTGGAATATACCTAATTGGCTTAGCAAAATATTAATTAAAAAAAAATAATATCAATGTATTTGACCGTGTTCAATTGTGTACGTACAAAGTCAACCTCCAGATGTTCATCTCTCCACTTACACTCTTGAGGCGGAATCTGGAATGAAAGGACAATTAAACTTTTACCTGTTTCGAAATAATGTGAAAGGAAAAACATATGTCTACCTGTTGAAAATGTTTTAAAAATTCATAATGTGTTAAATTATAGACTGTAAAAGTATGTCTTGCAACACGTATTTTGTTAATTTTTACCGAAAAAGATAAGAATTACAAAAACTAAAATCATTAAAATTGTCATTACTTAAAGAAAGGCACTGCTGGCTCGGCTCACTGCACTGAAATTGCATCGATTTTTATTAAAATTTTCTTTATATTTGTCTTAATTACAAGTAGTCCACCAACAGATACTCTATGTAGGACAATAAACTACGAGTGTTAAAGATGAGTCGAATTAGGATATTAATTGTACTATATAATCAAAATAGAAGACCTCTTTTTTTTCTGATTGATTTCTTAATATATGACTCAATAATAAATACATTTGTAGATGCCGGCTTAACGCCAATTGGTAAAGCTTTGGAAAAGAATGGAAAACACGAATCTAGTACAGGAAAACCTAAGTGGACCCAATGGTCTCCACTGGGAGTATTGGGGACAAAAAGTGACAAGAAAAGGACTGTGGACGATAGCGCAGTTGATGTAAGTATTTGATTAGTTGTTTAATTCTTTAATTATTTAAAAAATTCCTTACACTTTGTGCCTAATTAAATACAGTAACTAAAACAAGTTTTACATAAAACAATTATATGCATTTCACAATATTTTGCTTTTAGCTTACTCTGCTTTAAGTATCCTCATGTAAAATCAAATCAAATAATTTCTAACTCATATTAAATAAATTTAAATGATTTCACTATCTTGAAATTTTGCATTTTAGGAGGGTGAAATAAAGGTAGTTTCTTTAAGAAGTCATGACTTTACTGGTCTTGGCTTTAATATTTGCGGGAACATGAGAGATGGAATTTACATCAAAGATGTACTCCATAGGGGACCTGCTTCGGAATCAGGCAAACTGAACGCTGGTGAGTTAGGATTACTTTAAAAATGATATTGTATTTAACATTATATACCCAAAGTACATTGGTAAATATTTACAATTGCAGGTGATCGAATAAACAGTGTCACCATAAGTTTCGAACATATGGTATACGAAGATGCTCTCACTATTCTTAGCTATGCAAGTCCTTATGAAGTTATTATAGAAGCAAAAGGTGGCAAAATTGTTCAAACTCCCGGGCAATCTGCTCAACCTGGCCATCCCATTTACAGAAGTTCATCTAGTACAGATTTAATGCACGTAAGTAAAATCCATTTAATTAAGATTCGTTTATAAACATATTATCGACATGGAAACATTGTAAGATCCCGTGTTCTTATATATCCATTGCATTATCTGATAATCCTACTACTTACTTAAAAATTGTACTCGTACTGAACAATTTTTAATCCCTTATTCCAAAAGAAATATTTAAATCCAATTGTTGCTAACAATCAATACTATTTTCATTGTCATTAAATTTTTGCAGATTGGCAAGTCTGCTAAAAAACGGCTCTTCCAAGCCGACGAACCAATCGATTCTACATCAAATTATTCGAGCCTCCAGAAGAGTAGAAGTAATGCCACCACTTTGGAAAGAAGCAACTCTCCAGCCCATATCCAACACAAGCAAGAGCGTAGCAAGAAAGCGCCTCCAAAACCTCAAATGAGCCCAGAACAGCTTAAACAACAATTGGAACAGAGGATATCAGAAGATCACAAGCAACACCTGCAAATGAAGAATGAGCAAAACTTAGAAACTCCCTTGAAAGCCGAATCTGAAACGCAAAAGACTGAAAATAAATATCAAAAGTTTGGCATTAAAGTTTTCCCGGAACAAAAGTCACAAATAAGCCCTAAAATTGCGGAGTCACAAAACGATAACAATATCAACCTAGAACGCCACCACGACACTGTGCAAATAGTTAATGAAACCAAATCCAGTGACGAAGTTGACAGGCCTAAAATTCCACCAGAGGTGAAAAAACGCGAGAAAATTAATAAAGCAATGGATAAACCAGTTGACCATGGGAAGCAAACCCAAGCAGAAATTTTCGAAAGGAATTCCTTGAATGGATCAGGAATAAAGAGAGATAAAGATGGTATACCTCAAGAAATTCCAAATCATATGCTAAATGCTGCAGTGGCAGCAAAACGAAACAGGAAGACTGAAGATATTCCTCCAGTACAAGATGATTCAGATGGCATAAAATCGCCAAAAAAGCTTAAAGGGAAAGCGCCAGCCCCTCCAGAAGAACGAAACTCTAAGTTACCCAACGGCACAAGAAAATCCTTAGATGAAGTTAAATTTAATTTTACAAATAATTTAGATGAAATCCAAGCGGTAGAAGAAACTGAAATGCCCAAAAAGAAAATTGAAGCGAAGCCTGAGCTGCTGGAAAAAGAACAAGATGAAATAATTATGATTAAAGATCCAGTTAAAGATTACAATTCTGATTCTGACATGGAAGTTGACAACCAATCGTCAGTTAATACAATCGAATTAAATGCAAGTGATATTACAATTCACCAAGTGGAAGATACTGAAGAACTTCAAAATAGAAAGACTGCCAGTACTGGTGATTTGTCAAAAATACAAAAAGCGCGTAAAACAAGCAGTGGTACTTTAGAAAGAGCACAAAGTTTGGACATAACTGATACAGGAATTCCTTCACTCAGCAAAAAACGTAAAGGGGGAAAAATCGAAGATGTTTTTGACCCCAAAAGTTCTGACGAAGACTTTTATGGGAAAGCTCTAATAAACAAAGAACCAAGACTTTCTTTAGTCTTGGATGGTTTAAATACATTCCAGAGAAACAGGTTGAAAAAATCTACAGAATGGGGTAACTTAGAAGATGCAATCTTGAATTACAGCAAAGATGATTCTATTAATAGCTTAGAAAGGTTCAATGGGAATGATAGTGATGAGTCCCTAGAAAATACCTCTAGAAAGTTTGACTTTGGGGCCAAGTCACCAGAGTTTGATGCATTAGTAAATAAGATAAATGAAATAAAAAATGAGACTCCTGAACTGTTGGATGAAATTAAAAAAGAAACGCCGCACTTATTTGAGGACATTCAAATAGATTCTAATTTTTTGTCTAAGGAAGCTGAGATTTCAGTTGATGATGTGGAATTGGAAATGGATGTAAAACCAATGAAGAAAAAGAACGAAATTTGGCCTAATGATATTTTTTCTAAGGTAAACGGCCAAGAGGAAGGATTATTATCAGTTGAGAAGCCTATAGAAGTGGACAATTATGACACTGTTCTTCAAGATTCTTCCAACTTAATGGTTAATATAGAGATACCAAAACAAATTAAAAATATAGCTGATGAAGTCTTGATCAAACCACACCTCTCTAAACAAGAAGTGCCAGAATTTAAAATGGCCGAAGAAGAAAATAGTATAATCAGTAAGGGTAAAGATATCAACAGCAAGGAAAATGTGCCTGTTCAGATTGTGCATACTGTTCCTTCTGAGAAAAAACAAATTGTAGTAGAAAATGTCCAACAGAAAAGTAAACCAGAAATACCTAAAGTGGATTTAGTAAAAATGTCTGCTAATTTTTTGGATATTGAAAGAGCTGCGTATTTAAAGGACGACATTTACACTATATTTCACAAATTAGAAGATCTTAACGTTTCTGATGACATCAAAGTTTCTCGGCATTCTTTGGGCAGTTTAGAAAGATCAAAAGTTCAATCGAACAGAAACGAAGCCCAAGCTGTACCAAAACCTACTAATATAAGTAATGTTACAATTAGTAACACTGGCACTAAAAGTCCAACCAATATGATAGATCAAGCTGTTTTAAATGTTGTTGCAAAAACTGTAACTAATAAATCAGAAGTGTCCAACGTTGATGATAGTCATGAACCTAAAGATGTAATCATTAGCATTACACCTAGTAAGGCAAGAAATGGAACATTAGTAGATACTAATGCATCACCTATTTTAGTGACTGAAACAAAATATAGTAGCAAAACTACATTCCCAGGAAAAGACAGTGAAATAGATGTAAAAACTAATGTTACTTCCACATACACTGGATTTAACGTAAAGAGTCCAAGTCGATATGAATGTAATTCTGAAAATGATAGTATTTCTAGTGGTATAATTGAAGTATCAAGTAATGACACAAATAAAAGTGAATTATATACAACTGCTTTGGATGAGACGATTAAAAATGAGAAAGATAAGCGATACGAAAAATTGATTGTATCAGCTCCAGATTTAATTAAAAATGTTACTATTGCTGAAGCTATACATAACTTAAACAATGAAGTTACTATTGAGGGCCCTTCATCTTTGACATTGGAAATTCCAATGAATAATACTGATAATGTAACTAATATTAAAAATGAGCCCATTGTCAGTTCAAGAAATGGTCCTACTAATGCAGATAGTAATAAACATAATAACAAACAAAATGATTCATCAACAGAAAAAATTGAGATTAGCAACAAAAAATTTAGTATTTCTCATATACCTCGTAATACATCAAATATTCCAAAGATTATGTCAAAATCACCAGATGGAAATTATAACAAATCAAATTCTAGCCTGACTTATATAACTGAAATTCAAGTATTAACACCAAATAGTAGTGGAAGTTCCAACGTGTCAGAAATAGAAATTGTTCCCAATACCTTAAAAACGGAAGGGAATAAAAATCGAAATTTGGACAACGAATTTGAAACATATGTAAAAAATTTTGAATCGAATGTTCGTAGTTTTGAATCGAACATTAAGAATTTTGAAACAAATGTGCAAGAGGTTAAGCCAACAGGCGTAAAACCTCCATCGCCAATCAATGAAAAAATTGATGCCGAAAAGGAGCTGCATAAAATACAGGAAATAGCTGAGGAACAACTTAAAAAATTACCAGAGATGAGATTCACAACATCCAGCTATGAAGGAACAAAAACTCCAGAGAAGAGACAATCGCAAATTGAGATGTTACGTTCTAATTTTGAGAAAAATTCCACAGAAAAAAGTCCACCAAAAGGACCAAAAGTAGATATACAAGCATCAAAATCGAGAATACCCATAGCAACTACCTCAAAAACTCCACCTACTTCACCGGAGCGGCGAGATTCAAGAAATATTGATCTTGAAGCTCAGAAAGATATTATTGAAATGATGACAAACTCAATTCATTCGACTCCTCTAGCATCTAATATAAAATATCAACCTAAAGTATCAAGTAAAAATGTTACAGTAACATCAATTAGAAGTAATTCAAAGATTCCATCAGGCTTACCAACTTATAACAGTAGGCCTCCGATTCCTCCAAGAAAAAGTGAAAGTTTTGATGGAGAGACAACTGTACAAATTTCAACAAGTAATGGGGGAAGTGACAGCATTCGACAATGGGTTTTTAATCAGCCTGATATTTCAGTAACAAATATTGTTGTTGAAAGTAAATCTGACAAGTAGTGGCTTTGTATGATTCAATAAGTTTGGATTAAAAGGTGCTATAATTCTAACTCTTAGAGAGTTGTGATATATTATCATTTTATATACAACAAAGAAATTATGCTTATTATATGTTTTCTGTCTGCAATTATGTAACGTCATTATTAGGCACTTAAAGAAGTTTCAAAATATAATTCTCAGAGACTTGACTAGTTCTTAAGCCAATGACTTAATTATAATTATTTACATAATGTAAAAATGTGCCCCAAAATTTACTAAATTAATAATCATATGGGGAATGGTTAAACTTAAAATTGTTTGCAAATGTGTTATTCCACATATTTTATAAATTTAGCACTGATTCTTAAGCTCAAAAAATATTGTATCTGTAAATACATACATATTTAGTGTTAATTATTTAACTTGTAAGATATAATATACACGTAACGTGGCCATTTTTTATATATTTCATAAGTTATATGATGTTATAAACTGTTAAATTTGTTGTTTTAAAACTGGAGCCTTAAAATATTTTTATATTGTAAGTGTAAATAAAATATCAGTATGCTCAAGTTATTATTGTTATGATTTGGGAATTGAAAAGGGTAAATTCATTATTAACTGTTGTAAATAATATATTTGTCTAACAATAAACTTTATTCTTTTAAAATGAATCTTATTTTTTAATAATTAAGGCGAGGTATTGAAACCAATAATTATACTAAATTTTTTCTTCTAATTATTTTTTATTACAAAATAAAACAAGATACTGTACATAAAATAATACACTTTGTCTAAAATAATCTCCTTAAATATGATTGATATTTATTTATTCTAAGCAGATGATTGTTTGTAATTTTTAGTGCTCAATAATTTTTTGCCACACATTGCACAAATCCCCTTTTTATATGCACATGATTGGCAGTAATGCGACCCTACCTGATGAACTTTCTGTCGGCAAATTCTGTAACAAAACATTCATTTTAGTATAGAACATGTTTATGGCCCTATTGTTACTGTTAATCATAACCAATGTGGCAATATGACTGTAAATAGCTGCAACTATACTTTCTCACTATAAATTTGACTTTCTCACTGTCTTCCACGACAAAAATATGAACAAGTTCCCTCTACAGGTAGTAAGACCTAAGATACATAAAACAAGACATCTGTGCTACAATGCACAAAATAAGACAACGAGAGAAATTAAGAAGCCACACTCTGCAATATGGGTTGAAATATTAAGAAACAAAGTTTTAAGTTTATAGATACATTATTTATAAATATAATAAAGAAAGGTCCATATTGTCGTTTTTAATAACTTTATTTTTATTGAATTAGCTTAATATTATGAAATATTTATATAGTTAAAAAAAAATTAAGTTCTATGAGAACTCTGAAAGTAATTAGTAAAAATAGCAGAATTCTAAGTGACATTATTAAAATTGAAGAATAAGTCATATTTTTCATTTAGTTAAATAAATTTAGGTCATTAGACGAAACTTAACATAAACTAGTTGTTTTGTTCTTTAAAATATAATAATTGCTTCCAAACTAGTAAATATCTATTAAGCACAGTATAATGCTTATTAACTTCCAATAAAAGATGTAATTAATAACTAAGCCTTGCTGTATTTAATGCTTGTTAGCCTGTAAACTATTTCCTTGCCAGATAATATAAACATTAACAATGATAGATATTTTTGACCAAAGTCGAACGGAAAATTAACTTCAGATCATAAAAGTCAGAAACTGACTTAGTACTTATTAAGTGAGTTAAATGGTGTTTTCCAACTCCTTTTACAAATATTTTAAAGCAAGTTCAGTACATAGAAATAATTTGTGAAAATTGTTTTAGGAAATATAAAATGAAGTAGCATTTAAATTGTTCTTTTATGGAAATATATACAGCCAAGCATTATATCAGCAAAAATATTTGAAATAGAATTGAACATTATTTATGTAAATTTTAATAATTTTTGAAACATTTCATAGTTTTGTCCATAAAAAAATATTGGATTTTGTTAAATTATGGATTTGATTTGACGAAATCCAAAATTATAATTCAAGGAAAATGTTACTAATCAGCGAGATGATTTCTAAAGTACATTATTGTTTAAAAATGGCATTAACATATGGGTGGTATTTGACCTAAGATGAACAGAAATTTTATGACAAGGTCCAAATAATATTATTTAATCTGTGTATTTGTTCCTAATTCTTAGAACACAAATTATTGATAAAAATGTAAGCATACTTGGAAAAATCTCTAGTGCTAAACTTGCCTCTCCACAGAATTTATGAACATATGAAAATACATCACACTTGTTCACAAGAAGATTCAAGATTTTTTGTACCACAAGTTAGCAGCTAGAGAAGCGCACTTTGAAAACAATTTTACTGTATCTGTAACTTTCATATAAAATAAATCAATATAAATACATCTTTTAAATATTATGGTAAGTATTAATTTTATAAATTATTATAATTAAAATATTTAAGAAATATATATCATTAAAATAATATTTTTAAGTTTAAATTTATTAAATTACTATCTTTTTGAAGAATTTTTTCATGGAATTAAATAAAAGTAAATTATAGAAGACATTTGTTTGTGCAATTTAGGTCACATGTATCCTATCAAAATTATATCACAAAGGAGTACTAAGATAATTTTGTACCAGGCTTTTGTCTTCAAAGAGAGTTTTAGTCAGCAATTTTTAAACATATTTTTTACAACTAGAATGGTGCGAGTTACTTTTCATTGACTGTTAGATGAAAAGGTGATACGATAGCTGGATATATGAAAAAATATAGAAATTATTCTTTTGAATCTAAGATTACTTAATCATAGACTACTATTAAAAGCAAAAGTTATTAAGTATGCTAACTAATTGGTGTCCTTGTTGTTTCCTCAAACAATACTGTCAAATATATTTGAAGTACATATGTATATTAGCATTAAAAAAAGAACAAGTTAATGATTTTCATGTGCATTTTATTAATTAGACTTCAGCTATTGGTTATGTCTACAAATTAGATATTTTCCAAATGGGGTTAGGGTTAAGAAGAGGGAGATTTAGAGAGTAAGTTATCTAATTTTAGATGGTGGACATATTAATTAACGGACTTCAACCCAATTCAGAACACTGTAGATTGGCCAAAGCATTTACCTCCCCTTATCAAGATATCTTTCTACGAAAGATCAATTTATAATCATGTCATTTGGTGTCATATTTTCGACGTACAATTTTTACATATCCCAGTAGTTTGTTTTCTGTAAGCCGAAGCTGTATTGCCATTCGTTATAAATATTTATACTTTAAAATTGTATTCTTTTAAAGTTCATTTAAGTATTAGTAACCAATAGTAAATTTCTTAGATATCTTTTTAGGAATTTTGAGGTTATATTTATATAAATAAATGATAGTACTCTCACAAAAAATGGTTTTCGAGAATTATTATTGTAACCCGTTGTAAGCTAATTGTATATTTTTACCTGCAAGTCTCAAACTTGGATGTGTACGGATTAAATCTGTTTTTTGTTGCTGTTAATGCTTTATTTTCATTAACTTTCCTGCCCCCTCCTTCAGTAGTATTTCTAGCACCACTTTTCCATGGATCTGGGGTTATTACTTTACCCAATTTCTTCTCACACTTTTCACAAACCATTTCAGAGTTATTTTAATATTGAATAATAAAAATAACAGATGATTGTAAATAAAATTATCGGCAGAAATCTATATGATGTTTTTACTACAGTGACGCCCTCTGGTTGTGGCAATTTTATAATCATAATGGCGCTGAAATTTTAACGAATAGCTTTGGGTACAGTAATAGATCTAATAAATTATTTGTAAATCGTAAAAACTGTTCTTAATTTTGAGATAAATATACAAATACCATGCACCCAGGTTTGTTTATGTACTACAAACTGTAAATAACATAAGCAGGGCAATAGCCTATTTCATGTTTATCAAGAGTTGGCAAAATTGAGTACATCTTTATCACAATCTATCTTATATTGTATTTTCACCATACTTTGAAACTTAGGAATTTTTTGGCTTTGTCACAAAATAAAATTTGAAATCATGTTATACCATATATAGTATATCAAGAAAATAGAAATCTAGAAATGATAAGGTATTTAGGAAGTTGTACAATACAACAAACATTTGGAAATAGAAATAAAGTAAAACATGATTTTAACAAATTATAATAAATAATTTATTTTGACAATATCACATGTTAAATAGACGAATCTGTAATTTTGTTAAGTCCGCACAATAATTTTATCCCCCTTTTGTATAGAATAATAACCCAATTCTTTTCCTTCATCATCCAAAGTAATTTCAATGTTTCCAGAGCCACTAGTATACAGTAAAGTAGGCCGCGTCGGCAAGTTAAATAAACGTTGTGTCATCATTATTAATTTTTGGATAACTAATGTAGGCGGTAATTTCTTTTTTATTGTTTTATTTTCATAAGTGATTTCAACTTCCACTAAAGATCCTTGAATAACTTTAGGCTCAATTTTCAACTCTGCTTCTTCTGGGGTACCATATTCTAAAATAGTTGTAAAATAATTTATGATAGTAATTTACATCTCTGAACTTACTTTCAATGAGCTCCAAATATCTGTTGTGTGTTTTCACAAACTCATTTTCTTGTTCTGTACTTTTAATTGTTAACCATTCTAATCCATATTTTTTAACATAATCATACTCAGCCCCTTTTCGTTCATCCGGTAATATTTTTGTTCCATTTAATACCTATAAGATATAAAAACATTATGATAAATAAAATGATGTAATGATTGCCGGAGTACCTGCAGATGAGCAATTCTTGCTATAATTAGTTGAACAGATGTATTATAGCTCTCACTTTCTAAAACAGGATTTTTAATAAACCTCAGATCGGACAAATTTCTTAATTTGTTCAATTCTCCAACATGGGCCCACTGAAATTAAGAAAGATTAATATTTTGATAAATGTAATATTTACTTTAACAATGTACTTTAGATATTTTATTCTCCGATATAACCAGCTTTTTTAGTTGGAAAAAATCATCAGTTTTCCCATATTTGTTGTGAGAAAATGTTATGCTATCGATTCCGATATTTTCTAAAAGTAGCATTTCAAGCTTGGGCAACTTTGATAATTTGTTGATTTCATTCCAAGATCCGATTGGATTATTTTCTAAGTCTAGCATCTTTAAATTTCCAAGATTATGACCATCTGGCAATTCAATCGAAGTAATTTTATTGGAGGGAATAATTAATTCTTCCAAATAAGGAAAAACTGTTGATAATTTTAAAACGTGGTTCCATGTTAATTCTGCTCTTCCACAAATCAAAACTCGCAAATTTACAAAGCTCCACTTTGATACGTCATTAGGCATTTCCATGATGTTCTCACTAAAAAAAAAAAAACACTTTTTCCAGATATGTTGTCTTTTGTTTTGAGCGATTCTTACCTAACCAACAACCAGCGAAGATATTCCAGTTGTGAACAAATGTTGAAAATTTCTTCCCAATTTGACAGCAAATTTTTTGAAATATCTAGTTCAGTAATGTTTGGGCATAATTTTCTTAGATCAGATGAATTTGCTGACCCTCTAACGAACTGCATTCGTAAATTTACAACTTGTAATTTTATAAAATCACTAAAAGAACCAAATCGGTACTAATAGAAGTTTGAACTCGATATTAATCCTACTTGCAGTTAAATTTCTTACCTTTGTTTTTCCCTAATATCATCAAAACCAACAAGATGTAAAAAGGGTGCATTCATTTTTTGTTGAAAACTTAGTAGCTGCTGCTGATTTAATTTTTCAGTCATTTCATCGTCCTTTTTTCCGTACCGTGATGTTATTGCTTTAATACACGATTGACCTAAATTTACTCGTTCTGGTCTAACAAATGATCCTGATGTAGGGTGTCTATAACAATTAAGATATACACTGCTTTTATGTCAAGTAATTTGAGCAATTTCCAGAACAATAACTTAGTTTTAAATATACACATATCAGTGGACAATATTTTCGGTTTTGTCCTCTGAGAAACACTTCCATAAGAAATTATAGTAGCACTATTACCTTTTTTTTTAATTTTCATAACATGTTGCCTCTTACAACTGAAATATAATAAAAACTATACATAAAGGAAGTTAGATTTATTTTATATGATTTGCATTTACACAGCACTGCTTACGATATTGTATACTTGTTGATCTGATTATTTCACTGTTTTTTTGTGTCTAAATTTAGTTTATATTTAGAATGAAAGTTAGTTGATTGTCTAGCCTTTTGACTCAAAGTTTCTAAGTTCTTGAGTTGCATTATTTTTGTAAAGAAAAAAAATACCAAAAGCATGAGAGAGCACAATTTATTAAATACGTCATTACTTTCCTTGGCCATTGTCTTTAACCTGAGTAAGAAGTGTTGGTCAGCATGAAGTATCCTTTTTATATACTTATATTCTATTACTGAAACTATTGCTTTTATTTTCGGCAGTTTTCATATTCATTTCTTCAGTTTTTAAAATCTAAGCCAAATAAATTTGTAATCATACATACTCTTGTTTAATTGCCAAACTTGAAGTAGTGTACTATTCTTTCTTACAAATGCCTGGTTTTAACTTAATTTTATTATAGAGAAGCAGGTAATAGTTTGTTGGATCTTATTGTACAGAGGCATCTAGTTTTCTTTTTAACGAAATGTCTGTTAGTTACATTGTTATAATAGTTATCTATAATTTTATACAACCTAATGCTATTGTGGCTATTGTTAGAAAAATGTCTTTCATCCATATTTAATCAATCTATTTTTAGTTAGTCATTTTTAAAAATATTGGTGTTGAAATAACATCATCTGTTGATCAATACCTAACTCGTTTATCTTCCCTTACTTGACCTGCTAATCCTACTTATTTTGCTATATTCACACACCACATTTTTGTGATATTTATCAATGATAACAATACTGTCCCAAACCTTCATATATAAAAATGTCTTCACCAATAAAACTCACATCACCAATATTCGGCACTCATTGTTACTTTCGAGTTTTCTAAAAACTGTTTTGAATATGGTTCATATTGACTTTCAAACCAATAACTTGTAGAAGTACAAAGCAGCACAATAGAGCTCTATTTAATCGGCTAGTTTACTAGAAGAAACTAGAAAAATGTTAACTTTGTTCCTTTTAAACTACCTGAAGCATCTATTAATATGGAAATGTAAAATGTATTACATATTGAAAACTATGAAATTTCAACTCGAAACATTTTAAATGAGTCTAGAAGATTTGGTCAGATTTCTTGGCTAAAATGTAAAAATGAAGTACAATATTCTCCAAATCTATGCTTGTATGAATTTATGCAGCAAAAACAATTTCACATGGGTACTGAAGTAGGCACATTACCCAAAAAGGTCCGGTGATGCAAAATATGCACTAAACAATTGGAGTTGTAGAGGTTAAATATGAAGATCAATAAGAGAATTAAAATGGCCATTAAGAAAATAGTTTCAACTAACAAGACTGGCAGTTTAAATAATTTAAGACATATCTTACCTAGTTGTAAAGTATTGTACGCTATTGACACACCCATTGTGTTTACCTCTTTCTGGGTCGTCCCAATCTATTCCCAACCATATCGAAGGATGGTTTTCGACAGGGCCTATGTATTTTATTGTCCCATATTGTCCAGAACATTCAACTCTCTTACCTACTTCAGGAACTAGAATAGATATAGTACTTGTTGCATCGACTAACATTTTTTGTTTTGATTTAGGAAGTTTTTAAGTATCTGGAAATATTTAAATGGTTAGTAGTCGCAAATTCAATTGTTGAACAATGTTTATTTCGGTGTAGGCATGTTTCAGTGCTGGTAAGAATGAAATGCTTACTGTAATAAATTGGGATTTTCACTAATCACGGACATTTGTTGGTTAGAAATTTTTTCGCCTCTCGTTAATCATCTGTCAAATGGGAGAATTTTAAATGTTAATGAAAGATGTCGCCTCGATTAGTAACGTTGGTTGCCTACAAGCAACGCTTAAGAGTAAATTTCTTAACATTAGTGTCTATATTTATGCCAACAATACCCTTACCTAAACAAAGGGCAATAAACATATACATAATCTATGAGAAAGTCAATCTGATATTTAATTGGGCTTGCGTTGGACAAATTTTTTGAGTTTTAGAAATTTTAGTTTGGAATGCGTTTGAAGAAGATTGGTAATGATTATACTAAAAGGCTTTAGCTCCATGCAGAGCGAATTGGAATTTATAGGCATTGCCGAATAATTGGGCGAATGAAGTGTATATTGACATTATGTAAGAAAATCAGCTGTTATATAAGTAAAAATATTTCTACTTTTTATATGTAACTTCCTGCCTTTAAAATGAACAAAATCGAAGGAGATTGAGAATTTTCTAAATGCCACCTTCATAAGATATAGTGTGTTGGTATAGCCAGTTGGATATCGGATCTCTCATCTCCCATACTCTGGCACATGTATTTTTAATTTTAACACGTTGAGCCCCGCACAGAAAGTCATAATGTTGCAATTGGAACCACAATAATTTATTTTTAGTAATTATCTATGTATTTTTAACAAAACTAGGAAAATTTTTCATTTGTGAGTATTTAACGGCTTTATATATTTTTTTCTGTGGCCACGGGTAGACTATATAATAAATCTCCATGGAGTAGGTTAATACAAATTATGGTCGTCGGTGCCCACGTGGAGTTTTAGTTAAAATGTGGTGTCCACCGGTGGATACCCAGCTCAGATCCGATAAATGTGGATAGGTGGAAACACAAGGCTCAACGTGCTATTATTTTTCAGTATTCAGTATTATTTGTTTCCCACATCTAATCGTTTATGCAATATGCTATATCAGTTTTTGGACGAAATAAATCAAGAAATATTTTCATTGAACATTGTTATGCAATCAACTGCATTAATTTATTTCCATTTCTTAAATGCACATAAAGACATTAAACATGACTTAATAAATATCGCGTACTCTCAATCTTAAACGATTGAATTTGATTGCCCCAAACCAGCAAAAATTATTTGTTCTACTCTACGTTCAACGGTATAAACAATAAAATTACGGACAAGTTGAAAATATTCAACATATTGAATAGTTTTGAAGTTCCAGAAGCTTTTTTGTATTCTTTTTGTTTCCAAAATTTTCATAGTGGTAGTAAATTTCATTATACAAAATTCTCCCATTGAAAATATTTAATATTATGATTTGATGTTATTGAAAAACTGCTCATTGGGCAAGATTGAAATTAATTTTTGTTTCAGTATAAACCAAAGATGCAGACATTCAAAAGCAAAAAGCCACCAACAAATTTTACACGTATAAAAATTAGTTGGGCTGTGCGTTTGACTCTTATTTTTATAAAAACACGGTTTCTCTTATCAGGGTTTGCAAAAACTGCCCGTTAAAATAAAATACAAATAAATCGAAACCAGTCATGATCGCAATATATTTATGGAAGATATTACATAGCAATCGAGGAAGTTTACATGTAAAAGCATGTATTTTCATTTGAGCAAAATATAATTAAATATTCATGTGCAATGTGCATTATTTAATTTCTGAAATACTTGTAAAACAATGAGCTTACAATGATACTAAACATTTCATTTGCATGACCTTGGCTTATCTACGCTCTATCAATAACATTCCCTATAAGTTGAAAAGTATCCATGCATCATTTTTTCGATAACGTTTTTGAACATGTTCAAAGCCTCTTGAATATTTACTAAATTTATATTACCTTCATGTCTCGTCTTCACATGTGTCGGTAATTTCAATGTACCAACAATTATTCTGTCAAAGCAATCATATTCAACGCAAAAACAACAATTTGAAGTAATCATTAGTTCATGATGTATTGTTCGTTTTCAAGATTCTTAGAATAATTATTTTTTATCGAAAAAACTGCAGCTTACAGTTCCAATCGTGTGAAAATGGTACTACATTCACGCAATATACCAAAAAGTTGATTAATAATGCTCTTCGTGTAGAGATTATTTTGAAATATAAATTAAGACAAAATCGCCAACTATTGAAAACAAAACAAATGCTTTATGTTTAATATTTTCATCTTATAATACGCAATAACAGTAAGCTAAGCGATATCTATACAGCTATCAAGTTGCATAGAAAATTGATTGCTTATTAATATACATTACACCCGGAATTCTTTGGATGATCTAACAGAGTTTTATTATTGTAGAAGATATAGAATATCATTATTCTTGTTTGCTTTGAGATAATGACCAGGATAGCAATATATACGGAGACAAAAAATCATTAATTTCACTCCAAATGTCAATAACAAGGATCATGACGAGACCTATTGTTAGTAGATTAAACTACAAGTTTTTTCACGCAAGGAGTGTTGAGAACCATTTGTGAATGGAAAGTAAGCTTAATTCGGCCATGAACATCGTTGAAATAATTATTTTATTGTACTTATTTGTTTCTCAGAACGAACTACTTATTCTTTATTTATGAAATATTTTTGTTTATTGAAGTGCAAGTTTTGTCTAGAAACATCCTTGACCCTCATTGTGTGGTCCGATCTGTAGCAATTTTTGTACGTCAGTAGAACCAAGAAGGATATTATTTTATATTAGTTGTTCCTAAGTGCTTTATATTCTTCAGTGGTACTTTGTTATAACAATTCATAAAGTTGTGTGTGCAAATATCCGCCATGTATAGCTTATATATTTTTTAAGCGAATCTTGGCATTGTTTCAAGAACTTACGAATGCTTTTCTTTAGTTAATTTACGCGAGAAGAATTATAAAGTTGTCATCGTTCTTTACTTCAGAGAATTTTTTAAATAAATTATTTACCATGCAATTATAAGTGTCTACGCTTTATTAATAAGATAATTTTCTACATTGACAGTTTCTTACATTCGTTTTTTGTTAGATGACCTCAGCCAAAAAATTGATGAATGAACCTCGGTTTACAAAGTTGCCCGTTGACTAATTAGGAACATTTGCTGATTTTGTGTTTGTGATCATCTTCGTGATGTTTTAATTGATAACTTTATAAACTCGGTATGCAATTAAGTCTTGGTTAATTTAAAAGGCATTTACAAGAGTATGTACCTGAACTTTACAGGTGATTACATATGCGTGAATCTACGTCCCTGTTAGTGACGTTTGATTTGATATGTACTGAATGTGATTGTATTACTTAAACATTTAGTCGAATTAACATAATATCAGGAGAGCTGTTCTGAGTTATAAAGATATCCTATCGGATTTCAAAATTTATTAGCTTTGATTTTACCGATAGATTGTAAACTTTATTCATAAAGTTAATTGGTGTCTTTTAAAAATATCGCAATCTAGTTCGCGAAATCTATTAAGAAGTCATCCAAGTGATTGTTTGAAAAAAGCAATGAAAGTAATTTGACAATCCTTATGAAATTATCGAGGTCACGAATGGAAATTATTTTGTACAATATAAACGTGATTACTTTTGCAGCCGAAAAAGTTTTACCCTCTTAGCAAATTTATATTAGAGATTCATGAGAAAGTAAGCGCATGTTAGTTTATTAAATAAAAATCTTGGTGCATAATTTTCTCCTGGTTGCCAAATAAATGAAACGTCGCCTCAAGGGAAGCGATAATAACACTTTATCCTCGAGCTGATGTTCCTTTTTTGGTTAGGCCATAGATCTATGGTTAGACTCTTTAGTGAGATTAATCAGCGATTAGACATTAGAATATCGCCAAGGTAAATGATTTTAATTTGCGAATAATATGCTTCAAAGAATTTTTACTGAGCCTGACATTTGCATCTGAGTATAATTAAATGATGATATATCATTGTGCCCCATCAGTTTGAAATGGATGATCTGTGTACTTTATGCGTGACAACTCAAGCAAATCGCCATAGGACATTAACATTAAAAGTTCATTAAAACTATGAAAATTACGCGAATCTCATGTAAACTAAACCCAGACAGTCCCGAATAACGATGCGATGGTGGCTTCAAGGTTAATAAATTCAAATGGTCCAAATTTGTTTAAAGTTCATGCATTAAAATTGGAATAAGACAAGTGTTTCGTGATGTATTAACATAAAAACATTTAACAATAGCAATGCCAATGTACTCTTAAATTTCTTTTACTTCTAGTACATAATTAATTAGTAAGTCACATTTCAAGTATAGAAGATGTTAAGGATTAAAAATATCGTGCGACCTACATAATCTAATTTATGCAATTTTATGTAAGTATTTGTAATTACATTCCAAAAACGTTTCTGAATTCCCACGTAAAGTTTCCGGATGTATATTTTGCATAACACACCCACTATCGAACCAGAATATCCTTTCAACACTTGATTACTTGATTCGTTATTTGTCCGGAGGATACTCCTAATTGTATGATGCTTCCAGTTAGTCAAATTTTGTAGATCGAAATGGTTGATCTGTCAGTAATTTAGGTTAATTTTCGTTTGTATTGTACACAATTACAAAATCGCTTTCTTTGATCATCAGTTAATTTCTTTCTTTATTAAGAAATTGATGGTGGTTGTATCTGACAAGATGTGAAACGCGTTGAGTAAGCGTATTTAACCAAAGAGTACTTAAGAAATAAATATAAAGCATTATAGTTTAGTATTAATAAAATCTAAAATAGGTGTTATGAAATTAAAGCTATGACCGAAGTATCATAACTAACTGATGAAATATAATGATAGGGCAGGAGTGAGTTAACCATCGAGATATTTTAAATTTGGTTTTAAAATCTTCGATATCGTGCGAAATATCACAATGTTCTCGTTGATGAAAAGTTCTAGAACACATTTTGTTTAAATTAGGCAAACATCTGATTTATGCAAACACTAGCAATCTAGCGATCTTTAGATTCGATGGGTTTATCTTGAATCATATCTTGCATACACTCGTGTGCATTTAGTAAGTGCTATCGGCAAGACTATAGAGGAGAATTTTGAAAAGAGCATATAATCTAAAAATATTTCGCAAGCAACATGTGTTTTGCTATCGAATATTGAAGGTGGCTAAATTTATGAGATTGCTTCAACATTTAATTAGAAGTATGTCAATTTAATTGGAAGTGGCTTTTTTAGTCTTGGATTTAATCCATCTTTACTTTGAATAGTTATTTTCTATTCATTTTTAGGACTAATATTATCAGCGAATTAAAAAAACAACAAAACTAATGTTTATAACAGACATATACAGGATGTTGCAGAAGTAATTTCCAATACTTAACCCACATGGTAAGAACGCCAATGTGAAAACATCCTGGTATTTTCTAAGTATAAATAAAAATGTTGAAAATTTGGCTAATTTGGGACTCCTGGTATAATTGAAACGCTGGCGATCGACCATGCTGGGTTAAAGAATATTATGCAGACACAACGGCACCGTTATTGCTATAAAATAACGGCATCACAAACAAACACGTCGTTAGAGACTTCAAAACCTTGAGTTTATATTTTTTCATAAAGGCAAAACCGTCCTTATCAAAGAGAAACAGAAAAAGAACATAAACAACCATTGATATCAAATTTTATAACGCCACGTATTTTCGAATCATTTAAAAATAAACGTGATCTCGAAAAAAGATCACTTTGTATTACAAACTTCCGCCGCAAGAAAAACGATTACATCATACATCGCAAACTAACGTCAACTTTATCTTTATAAAAATACCGGCATCACAATCAAAACAAGTCGTTGGATCCCTCAAAATTAAGTAATTAATTTTTTTCATGAACGCAAAATCGTCCTTACGAAATAAAAACAGAAAAAAAAACATAAAAAATCATTAAAGTCAAATTTTATTCAGGCGCGTTCAAGAAGACAGCGAGTGACTGCGAAAATTTCATTTTATGTTACCATCTTCCGCCCCAAGAAAGTTGATTACATCGTGTATCGCAAACTAATTCATATTTGTAAACTGAAAATTAGTCCGTACAAAATTGCAATAATACGTCATTGTCAATAACAAAATGTACTTAATTTATCTTTTTAGTTTTAAATCTAAAGCGACTTAAATTCTTCGAGGAGGCGGGAACGTAAATAACTTCAAATAAACTATAATAATTATACGAAGAATGAAAAAATTGTTAAATATCAAATTAAGTAAATTGTAAAATATTTATAAATTGAAATTTTATTAGCTGGCGTTGAATTTAATATATTGAATCAAATAAAAACCCTTGTAAACAAGTGGAGCTTCTTTTGCGTCTGTGGTTGTAATTTATTGCTCTGGTGTTTTTGCAGGTTTTAGAGTAGCCTAGTATACGCTTTCATGTATATGATTTTAGCCACTATAAGAACGTTTCTTTCTTATTTCGTATTTAATAGGCTTAGGTGATTACATGTTAACAAAAATTTCATTTTTTGAATAAAGTTTATACCTTTCTAGTTTAGAGAATTTGCATAGCCGTAAATAATAAATAAAATACATCGAAATGAAAATATTTGCTCAAAATTGACCACAAATGTGCTCCATGTCTTTCCTCTTCAGTTGAAATTTAATAGACTATTAACTTTTGTCGCTTGTCTATATTCCTTTTCTTATTATTATTTCCTCTGTTCGAATTCAGCTACATTAAGCGTAGACAAGAAGGGAATTCTTTGAAATAGCAATAAAACTCGTTTGTCTTCGACCATAGGGAATTCTGCCAGTGGCTCTTAACATATACATGTAATTAATATCTCGGTTACTAATTATGCCCCAAAATGCAAACAAAAACCTTTCGTTTATTATTTATTATATCTACCACTCCTTTAAGTTTTGTAACTTCATTCGGAAACAGGCTGTATAAAGAATTTAGAAGAACTAAATTCTATAAAATATGTAAATATTGTTTAAATGTAAATGTAAGGGATGAAAAAATGTTTTATGGCAATTTATCATTAGCTTAGATATGGTTTAAGCGTGTGGTTACTAACCCCTTAATGCGCAAGTCGTAATATTACAAATATTCTTTTCTGGCAATTATGTGTATGCCCGGAATAATATTAGGAATGCGAAAAAACATGAATCCAAAATTTCTAACAATTTATATTAGTTAACCAACAGTATAACAATACGTAACAAATTGCAGATTTTTTTTGCAAGTTACAATTCTAATATTGCCAATATTGTTCTTTAGTACACCGTTGTACAAACGGTTGCTATTCACAGTCGATATTTATTTATGAGCATCTCCGACTGACAAGCTATAACGAGTGAAATATATTTTTGGGTTTTCATTATATTAGATGCGTTCGACCTAAGAGTCCACAAAATAAATTATTATCTTAAATGGAATGTATTTCGTCAGCCGTTCAGATGATATTGAATTTGTAGGTTTATCGAGTAGTGGGTTAGATGAAACCAATATAAGTATACATGATGAAGAATTTTCTCAAAAAGTTTTAAATGTTCTCGAAGATTGGCACGGAATAAATTTAATTAGTCAAATGATTGTCACAAACGTCAGGAAGTTAGTCGAGTTTTCGAATAGCCGTTGACAAGAAGTGATGATATTTTATATTATTTACAACAGATTTTCGATTCGAATTTTTCCAAAGCAGATGTCGCTAAGAAGATATGTAATGATTAAAAATACATTTCTTTAATAACGATAATGTACCAAAAAGTAATCCACATCTAAAATACTAGAACGGGATATTAGAATTGAAATAAATAGATGCTGCATAAAAGACGATCGGGCGGGATTCAATTACTCCTTGAGGTCAAGGTTATTGTTCGACTACAGTTTTTATACTTCACTATAGTTGGCAGATTGTTTAATATAATATATTGCTGATACTTAAGGAACCCTGAGATTAAATAGATGTGAAACACCAAAAGAACACCAAAGAAAGAAAGATAAGAAAGAAGCAATAATATTTGCCCAGGAAGGAAAGTTCTGGTTATGAAATGGAGTAAAAAAGAAGATGATTGTCTACTCCCGACAATTTATAAGCTTGAAAAAGTTAGAACCAATAAAAGTGGTAAGGATGATAATGTAATTATGAAGCGTGAAGTCGTAATAGATTATAACAACGCTATGATAAGGGTAGACTGTTTAGATCAACATTCACAAAACTATATATTAATCAACAAAGTGAAAAAAAAAGATACTATACAAAATATATTTTTCATTTACTTGAACTTTGCATATAGAACTTTTCTAATAAAAAAAATGATGGTACAAAAGATAATATATAGTTTCACTAATTTTTAGTTGAAGATTTGATAATAAACTATCATTTGGACACGTAAATTTTTAAAAGAGACTATTTGAAACACTAGCTACGTTATGGCTACCTGAGAAGCTTTTTCCAGAATAAAAACTCTCAGCAGAAAACATGATGCCTGGTAAAAAATAAGTATTTCAATTGTCCCTAAAATTGAATAATTTTGGTTTCAGTTTTTATTTTCTGCAAAAAATTGATTTTTTGCTAGCGACTAATCAAATAGAAAATATTTAGGTTTCAATTAAAAAATAGAATGTATTTAAATTTGCACAACTTTATATCGCTAAAGAGAATTGAAGAATTGCTATAATAACCCAATAATATTAATTAGCAAAGCATATATAATTTAACGTATATATACTTATACATGCAGAATTATGTCGAAAGGACATTTATTATTAAATTTTCGTTATGGTAATTGCAATGGGAAGTATATAAATAGCTGTACTCACAATAGTAGGTAAACAATTCTGATGAATGCAATATACCCAACACGAATGTCTTGTAATACAAAGCCGTTATTTTTGGTATGCATAAATAGAATCAGATGTAGGCAGCAGCATTGAATATGTTCATGACGAGAAGATAAAAGGATATTACTTTCGTTTGGCACTTTAAAATATTTCACGGCATCATTAAAACAATATTACTCTTAACATGCCTATAGAGCGTTGTCTCAATATTTCATTAAGCAGCATTAACAACAATAAAAACAAAATAAATTGTACGAGTAACAGAAGTAAATTAAGGCATTAGGTAATAATCCAGCAAATGATCACTAATTGACACCGTAAACTTTAAGTGTAACAATGGTTTCGGTGAGCGTGGATTCTTTTATTTATATTGATTGCACTTAACTGTATTGCAAGCATTCTTGTTAGTAAATTGAATTAAGTCAATCCATTAAAAGAGTTAACATTGGCAAGAGAATTTCGTAATCGCTGTCATATATTCTCACAATCAGATTCTGAATAGTCAACGCTAATTACCATGGATTCTTTTTATAAGAACGATAATTAGGGAGATTCTAACTACCCACTATTTTTTATGTTGCGTAAAATTAATTGTCACCGTCAGATTAAATATGACATTTATTGATTTAGGTAACACAATGGCCACTATAGTTCGTTCTTACTGTCTTAACACTTAACAAGAAATATTATTCGTACAAATTATTTCAATTTTACTACGATAAGCATTAACTTTTATGGGCATAATAGTTAAAATAATAAGCATGCATTTAACTTACTTACAATTAGTAAAGCTTGTCCATTTACATCTGCAATTTACGAGATCTTCCATCCAGACATGTCGCCGTATTAATGGAATACCCTTGTCCTATAAAGAGGACAATTACAATTTTATATGGTATTAAAGAAGACGCGGAAAATATCTTTTAGAATAAAGTAAATTATGCAACAAAAGATCGCCACTTTGCTGCAACATTTAACATGTGGACCTCCAACAATCTACAGTTTTCAAAGAAAACGGCTTAAATAAAATTTTGCAACATGATTTAAATAATTGGAGGATTACATTTAGTTCAATTGATCCTCTCTAATTTCGCACCGATCAATGCATTTGAACGGTAACTACTTATTTAATTTAATTGACAATTAACTTCTTACAGCACAAAACAGGTTGCTTTAGTAACATTTAGAAATAATTTCAAACGTATGGAAATTTGCTTCGCAAAATCAATCTTTAGTAAAATTTTGAAAAATTGCTTTTACGGCCTCCTTATTGTTTCTTAAGATGCTTTGTTATCCCCCTCTTCCAAATTACATAATGATTATTTCGATAAATAATGATGCTCAATATTATGTAGATTGTTCCGCCAATAAACGCAGCTATTCCTTGTAGGATCTTCTTTAGAAAAACAAGTAGACTATCATCATTTATAGACTTCCCGAAGTAGTTTTTTCCTGTATAATTTTCGTTTCACCGATGACGTTATAGGTCAAATCTGGATGTTATTTTAGGTCATTTCGCAACGCTTGTTGTTCTGCATTTACATCTTTACATGATTGTACGAATCGATCTCATCATGTAATTATGCTAATACAGTGACAAAACGATTAGAAAAAAGTGACCTCAAAGTTGAGGATGTGTTTGCTATTACGAATGCAAATCCAAGAACTGAAGTAAGGCATTATTTACCTTAGTGACCTTTTAAGGAAAAGAAAAGTAAACCGCTGAGAACAAAATTACGGCTCATGTCAACTGTATATTCTTCCAAGTACAACAAATTTAATTGGTAAAACTGTTCCTTTTCGGTCATCATGTGTCCCATAATTTCAACATGTATTTTTGTTTTTCGATCCTAATTATTAAACATCCTTCGCTTAATTAGTGTAAAATAAATCACGGAATAAAAAATAATAAAGGTGCTTATTAAATAAAATTTTACATGTCAATTTTCTGCTCGTATAAATTAGTTAGTATCTGAAGTCAAATATTTTTTAATAACTTCAACAGTTGCTGAAGAGTGGGCTCATATCAAGGTATTCTATTTTATTACATCGAAGCAGGGTCTGTAAAAAAGGTCAACAGTAGATGGTAATCACATTACATTAATATGTTGTTTAATAATGTGGTAATAAATAATAATTGGAAATTTATTACTGGGATAGATGTGTGCCTATATGATTTATCGATCAATTTGGACGGCTCTTTTCACACGATTGATCCAATCTGAGTGTATCATTTAAGTTGATTTTCTCACGAGTGACTTTAATTACATGAAAATGTTGGCAACAAGGTAAAGAAATAGACGGACGTAGATCAGCAAGACTAAGGAGCACTTCTAAAGAGCATCTTTAGTTTGAATCTTCGTAAGCCCGATTAGGTGCGGTATAGAGCCGCAATGGAAATTTGAAAAATAACGTGGTAGGTATATAAATACAAGTAATTAGGTTTGTTATGTTCGTAGGTTCGAATGTAGTAGTATTTATGTATAATTAATTCTAAGAACAGTAAAAAAGTCGATGCTAAATACAAACATTTAAATCGTCATCTATATAATTTATATAATTATATATATATATATATA